>VWZG01003565.1:478322-542854 GCA_013396735.1 Grallaria varia
TTTTTTTTTTTTTTTTTTTTGTGGGCAAACACATGACCCAACTGTAGCTGACAGCTGAAGTTCTCTTGTTCACCAAACCCTTTTAGTCAGTTTTTAACAAGTCTTTTACAGTTTAAAGACTAAACCACCACTACTGTCACACTCTGAAAGGTGTCAGTAGAAGAAAAACGTGTATCAAAACAGTTCTTGTTGCTTTGTTCTGAAAGCACGCCAAGCTTTTCACCCTTTGCAGATGTTTTAGCTCTGGTGTGAGGTGCTGCTGCAGGTTCTGTTGATCAGCTCAGTGACGTTGCCTTTGAGTTAAAACTCTTAAAGAGGTGGGAGTCTTGCAGGAAGGAAGTGGTTACACATTCTGGAAAGCCCTGGACTCTCATGGTGCTATTGTTGTGATCTGGAAAAGGTGTAACTTCATGCTCATGGTCTAACGTGTGGTTAGCCATTAAGACGCATGTGTAAAAGCCTTCAAAACCCTGTGGGAAAGAGAGATGGTGTATTTTTTGTGTGTGTGTATTAATTAAAAAAACCCCCACATAGTCAGTGAGAAGCCAGGGGTTGCCTAGAGATCAGGAGGTGTTTCCATATGTCACGGCCAGCTATATGCACCTCCAGTGTGGACAGTGTGCTGCCTGTTCTGTCGAGCTCTTACACGGAGGAACATTTCAACTGCTGTGCTTCTTGGAAACAAGCACTTCATGGAAAAAGGAATGGAAGGAGATCCTGAGCACTTCCCATAAACCACCTTCTGTCAGAGTCCAGGTTTTGGAACACAGAATCAAAGGGATGTTCATTGTAACCAGAATTAGTTTTGCTTTGCACATAGTTTGGATTTGGTATATTTCTGGGGGGAAGGCCAGCGGTGTAATGTTTAAACTGTAGCATTCTGAATGTAGAATGAATCTTTTGAGAATATTCAAGGAAATCTGTTAATTAGCTCAAGATGAAATTAATTACAGGTTAGTCTTAAATAGTCTTATTTCTTTTTTCTCCCAAATGAGTTTGTCTTCCAATTTTTCATGTAGTTTAAAATTACTGTGTATGTATTCTAAATGGAGAACTAGGCTGTTAACCTGAATTATTAACTTTTTATCTCATTTTTGATATAGCTAAGACATGTCAGATTAGCAGCTCATGTAAAATGTTAAGTTAGGCCTATTACGGGTAATTTAATAATTTGGCTTTCTCACAGTCAGTTTGCAGCTGGTTTCAGTCAGTGGTGGTTGAGGTCAGAGCCATGCCAAGAGCCTGCACTGGTGGTAGATCCAGTGGCAGCATGATTGGGAATCTTGTGTTGGAAGGAGCATCTGGCATTATCTGGGCTCCACTGCAATGCGGGGCCGTGCTGCCAAAAGACCACAGGCAAGCAGTGAGCCATCAAAATTTCTCTCGAGTTCTTGGCTTTTCTCTGCGTTGCTTTTGCTCAAGGAGTGCTGGTTTCAGCCCAGTCCACAGAGGTTTTCAGCTTGTGGTTCACCAGCTCTCTGTTCTAAGGGTCAGTGAAACATCACCAAGTATGAGTCTTCCCATTACAGCTAAGCTGGTGTTCCAGCTTGCTGCTCTTGCTTTCTTGCAAAGGCACGTTCATCAGTTAGGGAGACAGTCTGGTCAGAAGCTGTCCTGGAAGAAAGGAAGATAAATACCTTGTTGGCCCAACTGCTGAGCAGCCCTGTGGGAGCAGGTGCTCGTTCCCCATGCTGTGGGTGAGCTGATGGCAGCTGGCCCCAAGAAGGAGCGAGTCAGCAGGGCGTTTGTCAGTGCGTGTTGCACTATGGGAGCCCTTGATTCCGTGGGGAAATAATTAGGGAGCTGCAATCTGAAAAATGCAGAAGCTGGTTGCTCTAACAGTAAATGAAGGGGCCATTAGAAACCTGATTCAGCAGTCTTCAGGTATTATTTAGCAGTGCAAAGGACTTGCAAATTGTGCTTAATGGCTCAGAGTTGTGGATTCTGTGAGTTCCTTTGGCATAAAGGGGCATCTGTCCTTACCTTGGAAAACCAAAAATTTTTTATTTTATATGCTCCAATAAGGCCATGTGTGAATGGATTATCTGTTTTGCTTTGTATTTCTGTATGGAACTTTGAGCATTCTCCGTCTCGGTTTCCTCTTGGGTTTTACTTTGTGATAATTAGGCTTAGATTCTATGTATCAGCAAACTTGAACATAAAAATATCACAGCATTGTTGGAACTTACTGGCTTTAACTCTGGTGACAGCAGAGGGATCATGGAAGGGAGCAAAGAGAAGCTACCCTTTTGTATTAATTTTTTTCCTAATTTAAACTATTTTCTTAATTATATATGTTTGGATTCTCTTAAATTAGCATTTCAAGGTCTTGTCATGGTCAAATTTAAGAGGTTAAATATCTAAATCTGTAGGGTTATGGATTACGTGTTGAATAATTACAACAGTTTTCATTCCGTCATTATATTCTCAAAACTTGAGTATAGATGCCTTTTGAAATCTATACAGATCAATTTGTGTAGCAGTTGAAAACTACATTGCAAGCCTCAACATTTCAGCCTCTCTGATAGCTTTCTGCCTTGCCTGCTGCTGCTGTAATACTAGGTCACATCACTTTGGTAATAATAGATCTCATTTTGAGAAAATGAATATTTCCCTGATGATGGTCCGGATGGCATTGTGCCATTTCTAGTTGTTTATGCCACAGCAGAAGGGAACAGTTTCCTGATGAGAGCACTTCCTTTCTCGAGTGCTTTGTGTCTCTTCGTTTAGTGTAAAATGGAATGGCATGGACATTCAGTCCAGTTCAGGAACATCAGTCAGCAGAACCTTTTCCAGAGGATGTTTTTTTTCTGGCTGTTTCATTCAATGTGTAAATTATACTACATGATTTGCAAAACTGTCTTTGCTGTGCAATTCGTTGGCTTGTAGATAAATTCTTCATTACTGAATTCATGGCTCTCTGAAATTACTTATTTCTACTGATGTGTTTCACAGTCTGCGTGGTGCAGCCACTGATGTTGTAATGAACAGGATTTAAAGCAATTTCATTCGAACTTGTTTGTTCTATGCTGATTAAACTGATTCATTCTTTTGTTTGCCTTTCTTTGCTGTAAAGGCGGGTAAAGAACAAAGAATCGATTGTCTGTAATCTATAATTTTAATAGATTTTTAGAAAATAATCAAACTACTCTTGACTGTTCTTTTTCACTTGGCTTATCTTTTGAAAAGAGCTGGTACCTTTCAGTCTATATTTTCCTGGGGAGGCAGATTCAGGGGTGCAGAAGCTGTACCACCTTACCATGCCAGGGGTATTACTTGGTTAGTGAGATCTGAATTATATATTTGGTTGCGGGGAAGTGGATTGAGTTTGCCTCTGAACAAGAACCACAGAACTGAACTGTACCATAAGGCCTCTCTAGCTGGAGTGCTGCATTTCTGGCAGTGGCCAAGGGCAGCATCTGCCTCTAGGGGAGAGGATAAGAGTGAGATAAACATATGGTAACACTCTCTTCGGATACTCTCTCATCCTCCAGCAATGTGTCTTGACGGCCCTTCTGGTCCAGAGTGTGCCGTTGTCTGGAATAACGTTGCATGTGCTTGATTTCTTGGGCCTCCAAACTCCTTTCTGAAGCCAAGTGAGCTCTCTTGTGACACCCTGCAGCAGGAGTTCATGATTTGTGACTTGCTCTGTCAAGAGACGGACCCTTTTTCTGGAGCCTGGCTTGGGCTCACTCAGCCTCGCTCCTCCAGCTCCTTGTGTTGGAAGAGGCAGTAAAACCTGACTCAGTTCTCAGTGCTGCCTGCCCTGGCAGATCTGTCAGGTATCTCCCTCAGTTTTTAAATACTCATTTTCACACTCTTGAGTCTTATTCTGTTTAGCAGTTTATGATTTCATATGAGGAACCCCTGCTCTGTACTGTTGTTCTTTCACCATCAGTTTTTAACCTTTTTAAGGGTCTCTGGTACTTCAGACATGGATATAAGGTAAAGAAAATTTTTTGTTACACTTCACTTCCTAGCTTAAGAGGTAAATAGCCTGTAGGCTCCAGACCCTATCATGGTGCATTTTGATGACACTCCATTGCCTTTAGTGAACGGTCAAGATTTAATTGGTGTAATTTAAAAAAAAAAATTAATTGGTTTACTTAATAGAATATGCTTCTTTCTGCCTGGAAGGTGATATCTTGCTGGTCCAAAAGCCAAACTGAAACATTAATGGTTGAGCCATGCTATTTATCTTGAATTATGTCCTTTTGGCAAAGCTCAGTGTACTGATTATAGTCTTGGAAGAATGAAATCACTAGTTCAGGGCTTAGAGGCCAGTTGCCTCTGGGCCAAATGAAAACCTGGTGGGTGAAGTCTGAGGCAACGAAGTCAAACCTGTTTCACTGAACCTCCTTGTGGGGGGGATCTGGCTGGAGATCAGGAGACTTTGTTCTTTGTGGTAATACAAGTCTTTAACCTTTCAGACAATGGTTTGATGAGGAATTCTGAGCCCATACTGTAGCAGTGCTGTAGTCATCCTTTCCTCCTCCACTGCTAAATTAGATTTTGTCTACACAGTAATAATTTTATTTAAAATAGCCTAACATATTCCAGGTGTTAAACATGTTTTAACAGACCTTATTGAAAGTGTCTGTGATTCTAAGACCAAACAAGTGACGAATACTAATTATAGGGCTCATAAAAGTGAGACTTAAGCATGGTACAATAGAGCAGTAAGGAATATTTGACTGTTCTAAAAATAGATCCTCAGTGGACACAGTGGGATTGCAGCTGAATTTTAAAGTAAAACTGACTGCAGAGGAACCAGACATGCAATTTTGTTAACTGGAAAAGGAAAGAGGAAGCCAAGTGCCAAATTCTGCTCTCACTGTGACAGTACCCTGTACGTTTGAGATGCCTGTTGGCAACACAGAACATAGCTGTGATTGTTCAGGTGGGGCAAGACAAATAATGGTTATTTACAAGAAACGGTGAGACAAGCTTAATGGTTTACTGTCATTTTTATGTGTGTCTCTTAAAAAATTCAAAGAAATATATGTTCCTGTGTTATGTAAAGGTTTGTGTATTATGAGTGTTGAAGAGAAATAGGAAGTGCTTGGGAATAGCTCACATTCCCCAGTAATCACATGTCAGTCTCCAGGCATTTAAGCTTTCACTGGCCTGTTGCCAGCCTGTGCTGTGATGTTCTTTTGGAGGTCAGCCCCTTCTCCATAGTACTTTAACCTTGAGCCAAAACAGTCGTGTCCTGTGCAATTGGGGTCAGAAGCCAAGTTTTCTATCGCAGGAACTACTGAAGTTGACTCTAATTGCAGGGCACATTCTGTCAAACAGAATGTTGTGCTCAGAGCTATGTGGCTTCTGGGCCAGGCTGATTTCCATCTGTCTTACTTGGAACATGGGCAGGGCAAATATTTTTTTCTGAATAGAGAGTAGTTTTGCAAATGCATTTAATATAAACAAGTTGCAGTGAAATTGCAAGTCCATCTGGTATTGCTGTTGCCCTCATTGGGTCAGGTAAGGTCTGTGTATACTGAAGAGCAACTTGGAGCAGCAGGGCTGCAAAGTCTGTCCTTTGTTCCACCTTCAGCCCAGACCAGAGCAATGTCTGTTGTTTTCTTTCTAACCAGCAATTTGATTTTGGTCTCACAGGCATAAGCCAGTCTAACCTGAGCGATCAGGCTTTCCCAGCTTACTCCAAAGGAAAGGAAGATTAAAATTATTTTATTTGCATTCAGCACAGTTGGGTTTTCTGTCCTTAATCTTTTGTTTTTCTTGAGGAAGGAGCAGTACTTGCCCAACTTCTCTATTCCAGCTCCTCATTTTACAGATTTGTGTCACAAGATTGTGCAGAGACTGCCATTGAAGTTAGGCTTGCTCACTCTTCAGTGGAATGGCACTGTGCTTTGGGCTCTTTGAGGCTGTCTGGGCTTCCCAAAGGGAGGAAGAGAAAAGAATTAATGATTCTCTTGTGAGTGCCTGGGAGGCACAGCAGGTTTAGCTCTAAACTCCTACACAAGCTGTCCACTCATATCTCGCCCTGGTCATTAGTGTGTTGTCTGAAGATGGACATTGAGGCTCCCAGACAATAATCCAGTAGGACACAATTCCACCTGTGCAGATTTATTTAGGCAAACCACAGATGACTCAGATCTGTTCTAAAGAAACCACTCTTCAAATTAAAGTCCCGTTGAGGCATGCATGTGGTTATTAAGGATCCTCTTTTACAGACAGAACATGGAATGTTAGCCCTTGTCTTGAGGTCAGATCCTTTATCCCCATACTGTTCTGCCTGCTGAATCAGTGTACCTTTTACCCCCCCAAATCTGAATTAAGCTGCATTAAATCATTGAAAATTTAATTTTTACCTGGGAGAACATGGCATTTCTGTGTGTAGCAAAGTGGTTCTTATGTGGTTAAAAGCCAGTTCCCTTCCTGTTTCATTACGTGCAACATCAGGCCATTATAATTTTGCTGGTAAAGCTTCTCTGTGACCACTTTTATGTTAAATGTTAAAGTTGAAGGGTACACTGAGAGGGATAAAGTACTGATCTGTGTAGAAAGAGCCTGTGTGGTTGGCTTGACTGGTCACATCCCTCTTGAGAGGTGAGGTTTCTGTCCGGTTATTTTTTCCTGGTGCAGGAAAAAGCCCCTTGGCTTGGTCTGGTAGGTTCGTGACCGCAGTTTCGTAACTCAACAGTGAATTACTAGTAAAATTCCACTTACCTAGAAGGTTGCTTCATAGACTATTTTGAATCTCCTGCTTTATTTATAAGGTCTAAATTATTTTAATGAAATATTAAAGTAACTTTATTCATGCTTGAAAACACTGGATGCTGAGTCTGAGATTCACTGGCTCTGTAACCAACACATTTATGCTCCAGTACAGAGGGAGTTTGTTGCAGAACTTCCAGTCCCCCCAGCAAGACTTTGCTCCTGCTTTTTGCCTTTTCTTCTATCTAATGTTGCTTTGGTTTGGGGCAGTCTGAAGCAAATCTATGCTTTTTTTAGTATGATTCAAACTTGTCAAGAGTGTTTAATGACTATATATTACCAAGTGCTTCCTGGGATAAGCTGAGAGTTTTACTGATACTTAGTTGTAGGTCCTGTCTAAATGGAGCACCCTTTCACATCCTTTCAAGCCTGTGAAATCCTTCTGATTTCTGGCTTGTATGCTGGTAGAAAAATGAGCACATATTTACTTCACAGAAAATGTAAACTAAAACTCTGAAATGTGTGTAAATTCTTAAATTGCTACAAGAAGAAGTTGGGGGTTTTTTCCCCCTGAAATTGTTACCATCTTCTTGAGGCTGAGTTTGATGTTTTCTATAACTTCTAGTAACTTTTTTCTATAGCTTTTAAAATTTTAATAGAAAGTAATTAGTTCCAACTCCTGTTAATGGAACCAATACTAATATGCATAATCCTATCTAGTTGATTCTTACCGTGGTTTTCTGTAAAACATTCTCTGCAACAGCTACCAGAGCTACTTGTTGCAAACAGTGTCCTGTGATTGACAGCTGAGATAATACCCCAAAGGCCACATGATCTGGGAAAATGTTTTGTGCAGTAAAAATATGTTGATTTCAATAGGACTCCTGATGAGATCTCTCCATAGTGACCTCAAAGCTTAAGCGCAAGCAAGACGAACTAAGATGGATACCAAAGTCTGGGAATGTGGTGTGGATGGTGTGATGAGATTGCTTGGATATCTGTCCAGTTCCAGTGACTGCTTTTGGAATGACCTGGAGCAGTGTGATGACTTTCCAGTGGTGGACCGGGCAGTGCTGGGTTGATGGTTGGACTCAATGATCTTAACAGTCTTTTCCAACCTGAATGAGTCAATGATTCTGTGTCTGAGTTCATTACACCTCAGAGGGACTCAAGGCCAGGTTACAAGAACTGGCCTGCAGGGTAGCTTTTAGGGATGTTTAAAATGCCAAGTTATGCATTTGGTCTGGATTTGGAGTGTGCTTAGAGTCAAAAGCGATCAGCATTGTAACCATGGAAATGCTTCCTGAACTACGGAGATGGACAGAAATGCCAGTATTTGTGTGTTACATTCACTTTGAAGTGCTTTGTAGCAATTTAACACATGAAAGGTCCCGTTGTTAGAAATCCAAGGTGGTGTGTGATGTGTTGTATAAGCAGCACTTTGACTGCGTGCTGTCGAACATGCAGTTTCCTTTATAATACCTTTTCATGATTTTTGGGATTGGCTGTGTGTATAAACTATTGTTATGTCTGAAGTTTAACAGGAAGCTGGTCCTTTTACACTGCAGAAGATTTGGAAGAGATTAAATATGTGTGAAGTAGCCTGGACTGTGTCTGCAGAGCTGTGTGGATATAGCTCTCCTACACACAACAGAGCTTTTTGCTCCTTGTCAGAAGCCACGGGTCTGTTCTGAAAGGTTATTTTGCTTCCCCGTGTATATCCCTCACGTGCTTTGGATGAGTAGTGGTAAGTGCTGTCTGGTGCCAGAAGTGTTCAACAAAAAATTCTCCAGATTTTTATGGTCTCAGCTGGAGTAACTCACTGGAGCTCAAGCACAAGAATAACTTCCCTGCCGTTTCCTGACTCCATAGAGATTTTTAATTTACTGAATCAAAGCCCTTCATACAAAATTACAAAGTAGTTATTCAATTTGAGTTTAAGTTATTTTGTAGTGGTTGTGGGCAATGTCCTCATTGTTTTCAGGCGCTTTGTTTCAGGAGTTTGCAGAATGGATGTGAAGATGGCAGGTTTCTTGCCGTGTTTCTAGGATTTGAGCAGCGAATTGCTGTGCCTGCTTGGTATGGCAGGCCTGTTAACCTATTTGGTAGAGCAAATAGGTATTGCTTGTTCAGTGGCGAAGTCCACAAGATCGCTTTAACAGAGTCTATTTGAAATGTGCAAGAAACTTAACTGGATTATTTACTTAACTTGAAAGTACTGTGGGCTTCTAATACAGTTAAATGTTAAAAGGGACAGAACAGTCTTGCCCTCTTCTTCCTCTGAAGCATTTAAATTGAGGGCTTCTATAGTTAAGCCAGGGAGAAAGTTGAATGCATTAGAATAAATCTCTCTTCTCATCTTCCCTTCCTCTTTCTGTGTAGATGTTTTCAAGGTTCTAGTGGGTCAGTCATAGCAGTGTAGGGTCTGAAATCCTTTTCAGTGGAACCTGATTAAATCAAGAGAACCCCTTTAAACAAGGATAAGCATCAAAAGAAGATGAGGAGTAGAGATTATGCTTTTCTGTACACCTAATAAAATCTTTTCTTCTGTGTAGAACTCTTGAGTGACAGAGCAGCCATCAGAGGCAAGAATTTAATGGCTTTGCTTAATGCCAGGGAAAAAATGGTTTCTTGTCCACCTCTGCTGCTTACAGATGGTTTCATTTTCCTCAGCTCCTGGTTTTCTGGAGAATTTCTCAGGAATTTCATTTCCCTTCCACAGAAAGAGAGGCGAGCTGAGTAAGCTCAGTTTACTCTTAAGCGAGTTAAGGCTTTCTGACGCTTTTCTCGAGACAAGGATCCTGTAAAGAGCAAGTAAGTCATTGTAGCACTGCATGCTTGAACAAGGTCCAGTGAAGCCCCGGTGATGTTCATGGAATGGTTTCTGTAGTGACCTTCAGTGTTTGTGGGGTGTGTGGGCTGCTTAGAGCACAGATTATTTAACAGCTATGAGTGTTCAAAGCATAGGGAATGCGTGGCGACCGTGCAGGATCCAAGAATGTAAGGTCAGGACTCATTCAGTGTGTTAGTGTCTCATGGGTCAGTTGAACCCTGCATTTTCTGAATACAAGAGCCATAGAGCTGGGCTGTAAATTTGAGCACTGCTTCAGTGCAATACCATAAATATGGCACTTTAAGAATCTGGTTGTCACGCTGCAGTAGGTTTTTTGAACCACTGACAACTTTTCTTTCCAGATACTCTACCTGAAAGCTCTGATCACTGCACTGGAGGACATTGGAGGTCATTTTTCCAGCTTGCTTCTCTCACTGTTTGAGAAATTAATTAGCTTTCAATTAGAATTCATGAACAGCATCTGTGCAGAGTAGATTCTTGTTAGCACTTGTCTCATAATTTGAATAATATGTTTTTGTGTGATCTGTTGGAAAAAAAAATACAAACAATAGAACTTGAAGGACTGAAAAGTCATGGTAACTGTAGTTCAAGGATTTGATGCATAATTATATAAAACTTTCACAGCCCCCTTTATGAAGATTTTAGACTAACTCCATTGTTTATGAACTTTAAGGAGTTATTCCAGCAAAGTAAAAGCAGTTGGGCCATTTTGGGCAATTACTTGGGGATGCTTTGCTTTGGAAGACTGTATGTGAACAGTGCGTTAAACTTACACTCTTAATGCACTGATGATCATGTAATTAGAAAGTCCCAGATCAGCAGCACTTTCTACACTTTTGTAGTAAACGCGAGCTTTTTAACCTCTAGAATGAAGCAGAACGTTTCTCTTACTGATATTGACTTGTCCTATTGATTTTTTTTTCAGTGTAACTTACAGAAGGGTTATTTATTTTATCTTGGATACACTTAATAGTCATCATTAATACATAAGTGGCCAAATACCATCTTGTACCAGGGAACAGAGGGTGAAGACAATATATCCTGTTCCAGAAATGGTACATAAAGGAAATTTTTGTGTTTCAGATGATACACAGCCTTTCACTGACAGGTCTGACCCAGCATCTCTCATGCTGCTGGCTTGTCTGGAGTCCCCACAAACCTAATCTGTGTAAGGAAAGCATTCTTGGTCTTTTTGAGAGAGTTCTAGAATAAGTGGCTGCCAAGCAGCCTTTGTTTCCCAGCAATAGGAGAATAACTTCTCTCTTTGTAAATGAGAACGTTTAATGAAGTGAAAACGCAGTGGAGAGAAAAATCACTTAAGCCTCCTTTGAGCAAGGGGTGCTGTGGAGCTGTAGTGCCGGTGGAAGGTCAGTGCTAAAAGCAGAGTGTAACTGTGCTGCTGGGACTGGCTGGAACCATGAATGTGTCCTTGGAGGACTGTTCCTCCTCTCAGAACTGGCTTCGGAGGGGTGTTTATTTCCAGAGAGCTGACTACCTCTATATTCAACATGTTTGTTCTTTCCCAAGCTGCAGTCCTGTTCACGTTCCCTCTTTCTAGTGCCTGGGAGTGTTACCTTACTGAAAAACCCTATTTCTAGAGCTTTTTGAGGTGTATCCGCTCTAACCATCTGTTTTCTTCCACACACACCCACGAGCTGATCACTGCCATGTGAGCTCATATCCCTCAGACACTGCCACTGCTTTGTGCAAGTATAATGATTTTTAAAGTATGTATGGATTATAAGGAGAATGGTAGAGAGCTCTGAACAGAAGTATACGGAGCATGAGAATGTATCTGCTGATCTGTGAGAGTTAATCCAGAATTGTTCCTTTCCAAATGCAGCTGCCAAGAATTTGAAGCCTCTTGGTTGCCCTCCCATGAGTCAGTGCTTTTTGTATTGATCTGCAGTGCTCTAATGCAGGAGGAGGAAGGGATATAGTGATGTGCAGGAGGGATCAGGCTGCTGGTATGCAGCCTGTCGGGCCAGGGTGGCATCCTACTGGAGTGACCCTTCTTGTTTGTTGTGTGTTTATGAATAATTCAGAAATCCCACATGCTGGAAGTGTGCAGGATTAGTGCCCACACATGGGCAGAAATTAAAGTTAGGATGTGGCACACATCGAGTGCTGCAGACCAGTCTGGATTGCCAGGATGAATCTGTTCATGGGTTCTCTTGAGGTGCCCTTGGAGAATGTTGTGCTGCTCTTGGAAAGTCACTCTTCCAGCAATTTGGAGCAGAAAACATCAAAAAGAAATCAAACATCTTGACAGCTTGATTCATGCAATTAAGCTGTTAAAGCACTCAGTATGCTTCATTTTCCAAATGGTGACTGAAATTCTTATTTCACTAGGTTAGATTTTCTGTTTGGAGGATTCAGCTTCTAGAATAGCATAGCATAAGGTCTCTTGCAAGGTTCTTTTTTTTAAGTGTAGAAGGTAGTTTTTGAGTCATCTAATGGAAATACTGAACAATCCCTATCCCTGAAGGCAGGGGACTGGGAATATATTAATCTGGCCAGAGAAGCTGAGTAATTTGTTTGCATAAATGACCGACTTTTCCCACTGAAGGGCTGAGCACATGCCTGTTATCAAGGTATTTTATTAGCCCTAGGCATGCTTTGAGAAGCAAAAAGCCAAAAGTCTTTGGTCCTCCTGAAAACTGATTTGGGATCGTAAAGGTGGTGTTTTGAAAGGGACTTGTTATTCCTGATAGTAGAATTCCAAAATCTAAGGGCAGTGGCAGCAAGTACAATTCCCCTGGCTATGAAAAACAACTGCAATGGGTTTAAAATAGTCTGCCTTCTGAATTGCTTTCATGTCTTTAAACACAGCTGAAATACTAGCAAGGATAAAAGTGGAGTAAATCCTGTTATTTTGACTCTCCTTTGAGCATGAGTTGCTAAGGGAAGCAGTTGGAAAAGAAGCTTTATTACAGTGCTGTTTTGGTTGAAATTATTCCTGTCAGTGCTCTTGCTGTTAACATGCATTAAGAAAGTTAAATTTGTGTTTCAAGCTGCTTCACCAGGCTGTGTTTTTCTTGATGCACAGTGCAGCTTCTGATATATCAGAGTATCCAAATGTTCCAGAGGCTGGTGGGAAGCTGTAAATGTACATTATTGGGGAACTGCAGAATTGCAGGCTTAAAATCATTTTTAAAAAGGTCTGTACACAGGTGTCTCTCTCAGCCAAAGAGGTGTTGCAACTTCTCACATCAAGTCCAGCTGTAGAGGTTTTGAGGGTGACCATGGCTGTGCTTTTTACTTGTGCTCCACCTCAGAACCTCCACGTACCGTACGTGTTACATGCGACAGGAGAAAATGGTGACATTAAGCCATGTCCTTCCAACACCATTCTTAGGTGCATTGAGTCCTACAGCAACAGCATTTCATTCTTTCATGGAGTCCTTCAGGGTTTACTGCAGCTACTTTGCTTTTGCCGCACTATTTGTGTTTTGTAATTGTATTTATAGAGTGAAATTGGGATCCTGAGACAAAGGTGTGGAATATTTAATGATTTTATTTGTAAAGGGAGACCTTTGTCCTGGTTTAACCACAGCTCTGTCATACAGTGGATGTGCAGCATTTTATAATATCCTCTGCTTTATCAGACTGCTGGGGGAATATTGGATAATGCAGTTCAGTTATTTCCTGTCTACAAAGCTGGATTTGAGATGTAAATTCTGGTTCAAAACACTGCCAGTAACACAGCAAAATCCCTTCAGTTCTCTTAGAAAATAAAATCAGTGTTTGATCTTTCTTTAATCTTCTCGTGCTCTTTTAATAGCGCAGTCTTGGCGACGCGTGTGCTGCTCTGACTCGCGTGTCTCTTGCTGTATTGTACCACAAATTACAGGTTTCCTTCCTGTGCTGTGTTGGTCCATGATCAGGGAGGATCGGGCAGTGTCCTGTAGTCTTTAGCAGCTTTTCCCTGCCCACTCTGCTCTGTGAACATGTGGAAGACACAACCATGCTTGAATCAGATGGATTATTTTGAAGTGGCCATGGTTTAATCACTTTTTATTCAAACTGGGCTGTTCTGAGAAATGATGCATTACAAGAACACATTGGCAATGATACATAAAAAAACCACCAGCCTAATTTAAGAGCCCAATAAAATTGACTGTGAACAGTTTTCAATACTGTGTGTGCATGTTCTTTAGGGAGAAAGAATCCTGTGTCGCTGTTAATCTCTTTGGAACCTTCAAGTAGTTTGCTGTAAGCATTCAGCTTGCCAGCTTTTGGCAGATAATTATTTTGTTCTTTTCCAAACTGAACACATTCAATTCAGTCTTCCCATTCAGAACAACAAATTCTTCTTGGGCATTTCTTTATTCACAGTTCAATAAACACTCAGCAGCAGGTAATGTTCTGATTTGCAAGCATTCACAGGGCAAATAGGAAGTGTTTTGAGGACGTAGATGGGAAAAGCATCAATATGTGCAATGAAGGGGACTTGCAAAAAGGCTTGGCATAGATGAAGCTGTTCAGATGGGGAAAATTCGTGGTCATCCAAATGTAAAAAATACTTTGAAAAGTGAGAAAATGTTAGATATCTACTGCCCTTGCTCTTCCATCTATAAAAAATTGTTGTAACATAAGGTCCTCAAGTAAAACAAAATAAAAGTGTTAAATGAAGAGATCTGAAAACCAGAAATACATCTCAGTTCTGTTTCTTCTGGAAATCTTTTCTTTTTTCTGACTTAGGACAACATTTAACTACAATCGCTGCACTTAAAATAGGGATTAATTTAGAAGGAATGCAGAGACTTGTTCAGTGAGAGGGCTGAGATAGTCTTGAACAGCTAAAATGTACAGCCTTCTGTCCAGAACAAGAGCCTTATAAAAGGAATAAGAAAATTCTTTGCCACACTAATAGGACAAAAGAAACAAGAAACTTCTTATACCCTGTTAATAAGACCCATCCTCCCTTTGTGCTGGAGCTGTGAGGGGTTTCTTCCCCGCTGCTGGCTCTTGTGTTCCAACACTAATGCTCTCTAACTTCTATTGTGCTTGCAGCTCTGAGCCCAGAAATGATTGCTATTCTTGCTTTAAACAAAACCAGCTGTGCACCGATGGAGTTAGAAGAAGGGACCGTGTGTACCCCTGCCCTGGTTGTACTTCTGGTGCCTTACAGAGGAGCTTTATGAACTCGGGACAGTCATGCTGCAAAAAGGGTTTAAAAATATGCACAAGGGGAAAAAAGCCGGCACTGTTTTAGTGCCTTGCCCCACTGTCACCATAGTAACACTGCCTTCAAACTAGATTTGAACACTGGTAATAAACTGAAGTATTTTAATTGATCTAAAGGGAGAATTTAAGAGACCTTTTCTCCTCCAGATCCTCCACTGCATACTTTGTGCAGCTGCTGCTTATGTTGTTCCACACCCTCTCCCTGTTGGTGCTGCAGCCCAGCTGCATTCAGAGCAGTTAAAATCATCTGAAAGGACAGAGTGCGTATTTCAGTGCTTTTAAAGAGTTGTTTCGTGGTCTTCTCTCAGATTTACTTTATTTAAGCTTTCTTCTGCATTGGGACACCTTGCAGAATCCTTTTCATCAAAGCCAACAAGGTTCTGATAATAAAAATGAAGGAATTCAGGATGTGGAAAGCAGGCTAAAGAATTAGTTACCTAAGAAAAAAGCCAAAGAGAAGCAGAGGTATAATAGTGACTATGGAAGAAAAGGAAAAAATAACAGTTGTGTTGTTTTCTATGGCCATTGTGATTCTAAACCTAAAATTCAATGAGTTTTTCAATGAGCATAGCACCTATTTTTCACTTACCTGTTTTACTGGTCCCAGATTCTTTACTCTCCTGTCTGAGTGTGTCCGATTTAATACTACCTTCTCTCTGTGTGTCAACTATTTAAGGGGTAACTTATTTACATGACTATTCTTTCACCAGAACCAAAGCTCTTTGCTCACTCTCCGTTATTGCAAAAAGTTTACATTTTCAGAAGTATGAAATGGCCTCATTGTATCAGAATGGCTGACTGTTGTTGGACAAAACTGTGAGCTGATAAACTGCAGTGAAATAATTATGAATACTCTGCACAGGGAGCTTGAGAGCTCTATTAGCTTAAGAAATAGCTTTTGAAATGTTTTTACTAGGCCTTTGGGAGCTGTAAGAAAATCCCTCTGGACAGCTCGGTGAAACACCAGTAATTAGCATGTGGAGTTTTTTTAATCCTACATATAATTGTTTTGTCCTGTGGTGTTTTAGAACTAGAGGGTCTTATTTTCTTTTTACTGTTACAAGGGGATTGTCATTGTACAGAACAACTTCCTTTTTGGAGGGAGGGGAGAAATGAGGTATTTCATGTGTTTTAAAAATCATTTTACTGGAAAGGAGCATATTAATAAATGCATTGTTTGGAATACAGGGGGACTCTTGGCTATAGTGTGGATTCAAGAAGGCTCAGCCCCTTCCACAGAAGCTCTGAAGGGCATTGAGCCTCCAGTGCTGGTGACATTGTTGAAGGAATTCTACGCACACCCTCAGGAATTAATTGTGATGATCATCTGTTTCTTTCTCTTTCCATCTGTATAGGCATATGAAAGAAGGTTTCCTACGTGTCCTCTGATCCCTATGTTTGTAGCCAGTGACACTGTAAATGAATACAAGAGTGAGGATGAAGCCATCCATGTGATTGAGCGGCGCTGTAAGCTGGATATCGATGCACCACGGCTCCTGAAAAAGGTGATTGGCTTTTCACTACCCATTTTATACTTCTGGTTATCCTTCCGCATGAATATTGTATTTTAACACAATCTACCTTGTCTTCCTCAGATTGCAGGAGTGGATTATGTCTACTTTGTCCAGAAGAACTCCTTGAACAGGCGAGAAAGGACTTTGCATATAGAAGCCTACAATGAAACCTTCTCTAACAGAGTCATCATTAACGAGCACTGCTCCTACACAGTGAGTAGCAGGCTCTTGGTGGTGCTACAGATGGAGCAGTATTTGGATTTCAGGACTCACAAAGAGAAGTTGGGTTGTTCTTGGCTTTTGCCTTGCAAGAAAAAAATAACCAACACACCGCCATGACTGATTATTGTTGTCAGTGTTAAATGCACCTCGCTTTCTTGAAGAGCTGGGACATGTTTGGCACTCTCTTGCATGAGCATCTTCTCAGAGAGCAGAACACAAAATAATTTGCTATGTTTGACAGCTCTGTTTAGGCAAATCTGTGGCCTGTAACAGCAGTGTGAGCCTTGGTGAGGCTGCTGACACCCTGACAAAACTGTCAAAGAAAAGTTCAGCAGAGCTCATTTGCCTTCTGCTCAGCTCAGATAGAAGTTCATTGAGTCATTTGTGTTTTAACCTATTTTTTTCATTGTTCTTGGTCTTCAGTGCAAATGTCTTCTGATCTGGAGGAGCCTTGGTAGCATTTTTACTGCTCTGCTTGGGTTGTAGTTTATTTCTGCATGGCTTAGTCCATGCTCATAGGCTCTTAGAGCAAATACTGTAGCAGTAGAACTTCAGATTGATGTTAAAGGTCAGATCAAAGCTAACAAATGTAACTAATTTATCTCTCTTATAGCATTCCTTTTATGTACAGGTTGTAACATTTTCTCTTGTGTACAGACTCGTGGTTAAAAGATCACTAGATGTCAAACCCACTTGACACTATTATCTGATTTTTTTATTATTTGTGCCATTACTTCCAAGGCAAGTTTAAAATTACTTTGCCACCTGCAGTTTTCCTGTGAAAGCTCTATTTAAGCAGGGGAAATGCCGTACGGAAAAGCACATGTAGTAAATATGTACAAAACACAACACTTCTTGCCCTTGCTCTACTCAGTAAGGAAATTAATAGGTAAATACAAACCCAGATTTTTAATGGAAGAATAAATTGTTTCCAAAAGCTCCTTATTAAATGTAATTGTTAATTGAATTTATGAAAATACAGGAAGATTCTTACATGATGTTATTATTATTTGTACTTAGGCTGTACAAGGTATTCTTGTACCTCCTGTTCCCTAAAGCAGAAGTAAAAGAAGGGAAACTATTTGTTTTCTGTAGTTATCTCCTTATAAAGTGTTGATACTGTTCCAAGTAAATTTTAGCATGTTTTGAGGGGGAGGGGAACCCCAAGGCATCAGGACAGTTCCATGCTCATGAATCCAGCCTTTGTATAAAGACAAATTCGGAGCCCAGCCCTCGAATGGCTTAAACAACTGTTTTAGCTGAAGAGAGTTTAGAAAACAGCTTTTTGTAAAAGTCAGCATCAATCATAGAATTTAGGTTGGAAAAGGCCTTTAAGATCAAGTCCAACTGTGAGTAACAGCATGTCTGTTCCAGGATGATCTCAGCAAACCAAGAGATAAACTAAGAGGAAAGGTGGAAGTGCTGTAAGACACATACACCTTTTTCTGTGGCATTATCATGGGAGAAAACACTAAAATAGTTTTCATTCTACAAAATGTTGAGATACCTCATAGGTCAGTGAGGAACAGTCTGTTACAGGATGTCTGTTGGAAACACATCTGGACTGTTGGGCTTGGAAGTGCTCACGCTGCACTTGCTGCAGGGCTCAGCCTTGCTGAGCTGGCCTGGGCTGTCAGTGGCAGCAGAAAGTTCACTGGGGAGGCTTTTACCCTGTTCTGCACATACACTGCAGTCCCAACCCTTATCTAGAATGAGATAGTGTGTAAATATGCCAGTCCTGCGGCTCTTGGCTGGTGCACTGGTGTTTCTCCACCCTCCTCTTTCTTGTTAATTAAAGAGCCATGGGACCATAGGGAGGGCCCCTCAGCTTTTTGGCCTTTAGTATTGCCTCTTCCCAACCCTGTTTTGCAAGTGAAGAAAGGCACTGCAAATTCCGCTTAAATGGTTTTTGACTGTATGGACCTCTAAAAAAGAAATGTTGCAAGTAGTGTGAAGGGAGAAAACCCTCAATGGGTAACTGAGCTTATATGATCTTTTAACTTGCAGGTTCATCCTGACAATGAAGACTGGACCTGCTTTGAACAGTCAGCAAGTCTGGATATCAAATCTTTTTTTGGTTTTGAAAGCACAGTGGAAAAGATTGCCATGAAGCAATACACCAGCAATATTAAAAAGGTGAGCCTGCAGTTGGGAAGGAGGTGCCTGGCTCCAAGTTACCAAAACACAATGAGACTGCTGCTAAGTAACAGGCTGTTCTGCTCAGAAAGCTGGGCTGCTTCCTCTTTAGCCTGGGGCAATGTGTCTGTGTAGGGCTGTGATTCAAGTGGAATCTTTATAGAGATCTGGCCACTTCATAGGTTTTCAGCCCAACCCTTTCTATGTCTTCAGTGGGTGGTTGTTGGGGTTTTTTCGTAGCTGAAGCAAATTTTCTTTTTTTTTTTTGAAGGGAAAAGAAATAATAGAATACTACCTGAAGCAGCTGGGGGAAGAAGGAATAACTTTTGTTCCTCGCTGGACTCCTCCTGTTGTGTGTAAATCAGAGAGCAGCACATCCCACACAAGGAGGCCAGTTTCACCTGCTATTAATATACCAGAGTCTGCCACAAAGGAGGGCTTGAACAACAAGGAGATCCTCAACACCTCCAGCAGCCCCGCAGAGCCCACTGCAGGCACGCCAGATGGTATGGTGGTCTGAGGTGTTCTACCGGGGTTCTTTGTACTCTAGAGCCTCTCAGCGCTGTGCAGCTTCTAGTGGGCAGCTCTTTGTGGAAAGGCTCTTTGTTTGGTGACATGCAGTGTTAAAGTGCTGGCTCACCAAGCAGAGACATGTGGCATTAGTTCAGGGAGCTGTTATGGGCTGACCTAGTAAAGGGAGATCAGGTATGAGCAGAAAAACTCTTTTCTGTTCATTAGGGTGCTAATGAATGGCCACCTACTTGCCATGAAATTCAGGGATGGGTATAATTATAGAGTAATGGGTGAGAAACAGCTGAAGCTTCCCTGGACACTCTTGTATCTTCCTTCCCCCTGTTAATAAGGGAATTTGGGAAAGGTCTTGCACTGGGAGATCAAAGCTTCTCTAAGTATTTCTAGAAACAGCAATCCCTATGGTGCTATGGATCGATGAATCTGGATATACTGAAAAAGTCTGCTTTTGCTCCTTCCTTAGTTGCAGAAGAAGAATTTATCTCCTCAATTAAGACAACTGTGTGTGTGTTGCCCTGTTCATCTTTTCATTAATTCAAAGATGTTTTATTCAGTTCTGCTGTGCTGCTTCTCTGCCCGAGATAGCAGCATATCAGATCCCTTGGTGCTTTGCCTAGGCCAGCCCAGGATGTTTCTAATCCCCTGTAACCTCTCTCTTCAGACAAACTAGACGCAGATTACATCAAGCGATACCTGGGGGACCTGACCCCCATGCAGGAGAGCTGCCTCATTCGGCTGAGACAGTGGCTCCAGGAGACGCACAAAGGCAAAGTAAGTTACTGAGTAATCACTAAGGTGGTCTCTCGTGGCTCAGAACATGTGATGCACAAGGTGGGCCTGGTGAAACATCCTGTTACCCTCCCTGTGGCTGATTGTTCCTGTTAAGTGGCCCTCTGTGATCAAAACCTAAATTAAAACAGTGGTGACAGAAGGAGTTCATTGTGACTGTCCAGCTGACTTTTCCAGCTGAGGGGCTTAAATAATTAGCATTAAAGCCTCTCAGAATGTTAGTTAAACCGTCACAAGGGAATATCAGCAGTTTTATAAGTCTTCCTGGTTTCTACAACAGCCTTATTTTTGTATTTGTTTGCTTTGGCCAGACATCATAGTCTCAAATACTGAAAGGGAAGCAGTAGGACCAGTTAAATCACTGATAGCAAAGCTGGGTTTTTTCCAGTAGCTTGTGATTTGCATGTGTGCCTCAGCTTCCTCTTACTTAACAATAAAATACAGTCTGTGTTCTGTCCTGATTTATTTAAATTGGACCGTCTTGGTATGGTCATACAGATGGGAATGATTACATTAGAGTGCATGAAATTTTTATATCCCTTGTAAAAGTATCTGACAGGGCTCCTGACTTTGTTTCAAACAAAGGCTGATTTCCTTGAGTAACTTCCAGTGTTACACACCCTCCTCCTGCATTCGTGCAGGGCTGCACATTTTTCAGCTTCTATTATTTGTTCTTCTGTTCATGTTTTAAACCTTGAATACAAAATTGTGTTTGGTTGTGGGTTTTTTTTTGATAGATCCCAAAGGATGAGCACATTTTAAGATTCCTGCGTGCCCGGGACTTCAACATTGATAAAGCAAGAGAGATCCTTTGCCAGTCACTGACGTGGCGGAAGCAGCACCAGGTAGACTATATTCTGGACACCTGGAACCCTCCACAAGTACTCCAGGATTACTATGCAGGAGGCTGGCATCACCATGACAAAGGTATAGATATTGAACAGCCATTTATGTTCTGAATCAAAGGTGACAGTTGTCCCACTGGTTAACTAGAGGGGACTGGAAAGATGGTTAGAACTTCTCAGTTGTTATATAATAAAGACACTTAAATTCATAGTATCATAGAAGGGTTTAGGTTGGAAGGGACCTTAGAATAATCCTGTTCCACTTCTCTGCCATGGGCAGGGACAACTTTCACTAGACCAGAGGTTGCTCAGAGCCCTATCTGAACTGGCCTTGAACACTTGCAGGGCTGGGGCATCCACAGCTTCTCTGAGCAACCTGTTGCAGTGGTGTTGCCAACTCCTAGGAGCTGCTGCAGGCAGACTCCAAGATCATAGACTTTCTGACTAATACCGACATATTTGTCTGCTTTGCCAGGAGCTTAAAAAAAGCGATTCATTGAGCTGCTGTAGCTCTCTGAGATGCTTAGAAGGGTGTTAGGCAAATGCTGAGTGTGCTCTTTCAGTGATTAAAAGATGTTTGCAAATAAGTATATCTTTGTAATCAATTTATTTCTGATGTTGTATAAGTCTGCTGATGGCATAAATGAATATTTATTTGGCATTACAATCAGCTTAATGATGAGAAGTGGAATGTTGCAAAAACATCAAATAGAGCAGGTTTATTTAAGAAGAGAAGGAGCTTTGGCTGAATTCCCTTTGCATGGTGAGCCACAGCCAGATCTTTGCAGCACAGATGACTGTGCCTGACATACTCCCCTGTCCCTCTGCTTTATCAAGCTCTGATCTTACTGCTAATACATACACAGAAATGAAACATGTTGGAATTTGTGGCTTGAGGCAAGCTGGGCTCTTTAGATAAGGAAATGATCACTTATTCTGAGTGATCTGTGTTCTGATTGAGTCTTTTCCCACTAGGCACCATTGTTTCTGCTTAGCTCTTCCTGTTACAGGCAGTGTATGAAACAGGACAGGATGCTGTCAGCAGTAGTGGCCAGGGAGGGAGAACGCAGCAGAGGTTTACTCACAGAGCTTGAATGGCTCTTCCCTGCTGCTTTGGGTTTGACAGACCTCAAACTGAGCAAATGGAGACTGTGCTTGTAAAGTTTGTAGGGAAAAAGACCTGTGAATAAGTCCTCCTTTTCGTCCAGTTCCTCGTCCTTACTTTGCAAAGGCTTTCTGTGTCAATAGCACATAACTGGGTCCTGCCACTGAGCAGAAAGGTACAGAACACATCAAAGGCTTGTTTAATGTTGTTCTGAGAAGTTCTTCAGTCTTGTGGTGAACTTCATGCCCCCTCCCTTCCCCTCCAGATCCTTTGATCTCTCCTTCAGCATGCCCATAAGTAGAGCATGGCTTTGTCAATAATAGAAACAGAATTTCAGTACTGAGCAATTCTCTATAATTTAAAATTTTACAGCGCTGCGTTCTTTTTTTAAACCCTCTTTTCTAGTATTTCGCCTTTCCTCCTACATACGCCAAATGTGCCAAAGTTAAGCTGGCTGAGTGCTTATGGCTTTTAGTGCTAAAGCAAAAGCAGAGTGATTATGAAGCATGTTGACTAGAATGAGCTATTAGTGCTAAAGAAAAAAGTTATTATTTTGGCTTGCAATTAGCACAGTTTTCTGTACATCTGAGTGGCTTTTATTTTGACAGGAATGCTTCAATCTAATGTCTTTTTAAAATCACACAGCTCTAATGGAATATAAAATACACTGTAATAATACAGCGCTGTCAGCTGGGACTCTCCTTCATGTGTCATTTGGGTGGACCAGGGTTACTAAGCTGTTAGTTTGGATTTGGATGTGGATGTGTATCCGTGAGGGAGGGAGGGGGACCTGCTCTGAAGCTTAATATCACTTTTTGTTTAGTGTTTCAAAAGCTAAACAGTACACTCCAAGATAAGTGTGTGCTGATGTTAAAATAACATTTTCTTTTAGTCCACCTGATAAAACACAAAATACTGTGACCTTTCACGGGGGTGGTGTATTTGCCAACTAAATAACTTGCCTTGACTCTGCAGTTTTGGTTGTTTGTAGGTTTTTTAATAGTGTATTTTTTACAGTTTCTTTCCTTATGTCTCAGAGGACTTAGTGCTAATTTGATACCCCTCTTGCAGTGAAGGGGAGTGAAGCTGCACAGACAACAGGACTTGAGAGAGATTTTTATGTAGAAAGCTTTTTTTTTTACCTTCTTTTTATTTTCTGTCCTAACATACTTTTATAAGTTGATGATTATCTAGCCTGTGTAGTAGAATAGCTGAAGTAAAGCTTAAAAAGTGCATTGCACCTTTGAGAGGAGGCTGGGACCTGCTTGGGGCAACCAGCTCCAGTTAGGAAGTGCCAGAAATGCAAGCTTTGATTCTCAAGTTCAGCCAACACAGTTATTTAGCTTAATGCCTTAGAATCCTGCCAGTGTCAGGCTGCCCAAGTGTGCAGCCTGATGACTGTAGAAAGGCAGGGCTCTGATGCAGAGGGTCCAGCTGAAGCTGATCTCTGGAGCAGAGTCTGTTCTCACCAGGCTCAACCTGCATGAGTGAGGCTGTGTGCCAGTTCCACATAGTGTGCAGTGGCAGAGCTCAGAGTGTGGCTCCAGCAAACACTGCAGCAGGCAAGGCTGGGTTAACACTTTGTTTCATTAATTCCCAGAACTCAGCGTAGCTAATTCTCCAGAAAGGTTGCTGTGAGCTGTCCAGAGCAGTATTGCATCATGTGTGGCAGAAGCTTTACAGCCTTCACTGCAGCTCCGCAGTTACAGGGAACACTTGAGTTCATTAGTGTACCTGAGCTGTCCTGGAAGCTAATAATAGTTCTGTGTCATTATTTGTGTGTACCAAGGTGCTTGAAGTCCTTTGAACTCTCCTTGAAGGTCAGGGAGCTATTTTTGCACCAGAATGTCTTTACAGACTTCTGCATCAGGAAATCTTTAATCTCCTGATTAAAGTTTTGCAGTTCATTTACAGATAATCTGTTGGTGTAGCTGCACAGGGTAAAGTTTGTTGCTGTCTGCTCCACGTTATTCCTCTTCCAGAAGCGTTTTAGCTGATTATGGTTTGTTTCCATTTGAAGTTTTAGCATTAACTGTCTCTTGCTTTTATAGTAAGGGTCACTTTGGTGGTTTGGTCTCTTTGTGCAGATGGTCGCCCGCTGTACGTGCTGAGGTTGGGACAGATGGACACCAAAGGTTTAGTGCGAGCTCTGGGGGAAGAGGCCTTGCTTCGATATGTGAGTATTTCTGCACCCAGCGAGCTGCTAACAATGTGATATTTTCCTTTAGAAGTTTCCTCTGCCAGAACATTAATCCCTCTGGGTATTTTGATGTACGCTCTGGCCGTCTGTTTTTTCATTTGAATACATCTGAAAGCTCATGGTAGCTGTTTTTTCTGCCTTCCTTCCAACTACAAACTGATGGTGGAAGGGTGTAGTCTTGGCAGCTCCTGCAGTTACTGGTTGGCATTTTCACAGATTCTTCTGCACTGGTGCAGGGCTTCAAGCTTAAGACTCTGCATTTGTATAGAAGAGAAAATGCCACAGAGTTTGTCAAGCCTGTTCTCAAAGGAGAAGAATAATTTTAAGAAAAAGTGCTTGCCTGTAGTTCTGCTTTCTCTAAAGGCATCACTCACATTGTGTTATTGTGGATCAACTCAGTTTCCAAGCAGAAAGCTGGCAGAATTCCAGGCTTGCACTAACTTTTTTGGACTCCTAATAATGACAGTGACAGCCATGGTAACTGTTAAAAGCAGTGACTGGATTTTAGTTTTTCTCTTCCAGGGCATTTCCAAGCAGACATTAAATTTTGTTTGTGCCAGTTCTGTTTCAAGGTTACTTTCTGTGATTTCAAAAGGGGCTTTAATTTCTGAATAATTACGGGTAATTGTAGAGATTTCTAGTTCAGTCTTTGTGGGAAAAAATGTTTAAGCTTATTTGATCTTGTAGTTTTAATTAGTCTTTGGATATAAACATGTTTTTCTTTATTCCACCTACTGAGTTGGAGACTCTTCTGTAATCCACATGCTTTCTTCTACAGGTTCTTTCAATAAATGAAGAAGGACTGAGGCGGTGTGAGGAGAATACAAAAGTATTTGGCAGGCCAATAAGGTAAAATAAGAAGTGGATCTGCTCTTTGGGAATTACCTTCTTTCATGGTGTGCGTGGGGGGAATGTCAGGCAATGGAACTAGCAAAGTGTAGTCGGTGTTTCATGTACAGGTACAGTTAACTGAGATAGAGGGAATGTACCTGGGGAAGCCTGAGGGAAACATACTTGCCCTAGTAGTCCCAATCTCATAGTAGTTCTACTTGGGGCTGCTATGCTTCTTCTCTCTTCTGCTGGTGGATACCTGCAAAGCAATGCAGCCTAACTCCCATTTCTCATCCTGGGGGGTTTTATAGACAGACATTGGTACAGGCCGCCAATATAAGTGGCTACTCAGTTCTTAATCCAAGTTGAATTCATGAGGCTTCTGTGAAACCTGGGGCCTAGTTTTCCAAGTTGTGGCATGACTTGGTGTGAAATTCAGTCAAGAATGGTTTGCTATCCAATCTTTAAGTCACTGTGTCACTTATGAAATGGTTAGCTGCAAAGTGGATTTAAGGGTGTGGAATGAATGCAGGATCATCCCTGAAAGGATCCTAGGTTTCTTGGCCTCTCTTCAATTTCTGCCTCATTCGTTTAATCTGTAGGGCCCAGGGATGTGTGGTATGTCTGCTTATCTCTTCCCTGTTACAGCACTTGCTGTCCTGGTGCTCAGTGGGAGGTCAAATCCAAGGGAGTGGTTTCATGTGTGTAGCTGAAATTGTGCTGCCTACTGGATCTTCATTTGTAGCCGTAGTCCTAAAGGGCTGCATATTAAACATTTAAAGTGAAACAAAGCAGGGTTTGGTGTTTCATAGAAGGCTTCTTATGCATAATGGAATGGCTCCTGGCTGGTGCAGCACAGCTGTAAATCTTGAATTCCTGCCCAGGGTGAGACCTGAACTTGGAAAGTAACTGAAACACATGCTTACGCTCAGTATTAGTATTAAGAACATATCTCTCCCTGTAGAAGAAGCTTCTCTCCCTGAGATCTGACAACAGAATTAGCTTTGGCATGTATTGGCACCATTACTGCAGTGTTGAGTAGGAAATCTGCATTGTGAATGTGAAATGGCTTCACAGCAGCAGCATGGCTACTTTATTGATCTCCCAGTAAAAGCAGTGGTTTAATGTTTGGGCTGGCTGTAGACAGGATCTTCTTTAGGCTTTGTATGAACACTTTCCTTTAGTCTGAAATACCTGTGGGGGAATCTACATGATGTGCAAAGTGATCATTGCATGCTCTTAAGACAGACTCCGGTGAGTACAGATAGCACAAAGCAAGGAGGTGGAACAGGAGAAACCAAAACATGCAGTGGGCTTCACACGTTTCAGCATGTTGGGCACTTGCATAAGAAAGGAGAATTTTGATGCTCTTGAGATTTTTCTATTTATATTTTTGTCTTTCTCAAATTCAGCTCTTGGACCTGTCTGGTAGATCTGGAAGGCCTGAACATGCGACATTTATGGAGACCTGGTGTCAAGGCATTGCTGAGAATCATTGAGGTGGTCGAAGCCAATTACCCTGAGACTTTGGGTCGTCTGCTTATCCTAAGAGCACCTCGAGTATTCCCAGTTCTCTGGACACTGGTATGTTTGTAATTCAAGGTATTAACTCCGCTCTCTCAGTACACTGCTATACTTGTTGTTTGTTAAAAGCACTTTAGAGTTCAGGTTTTATGACCAGGACATGCTGCCATTTGGAAGCATTTCTTTTATAGGATTCCTGGAATGCATTAAAACACACCACCTGAGAACTTGCTCACATAGTTGGTCAATTTGGCTTCTTTGTAGTGTGGACTTTGTGTAACCAGGATGGTAACACTCAATGTGATGAAACTGACTCTTTCAAAATTGACTTGAGCAAAATGGGAGAGCCTGATCTATTCTGTTTTTCTTTATTTGCAGGTTAGTCCTTTCATTGATGACAACACTAGAAAGAAATTCCTTATTTATGCTGGGAATGACTACCAGGGTCCTGGGGGACTGCTGGATTACATCGATAAAGAAATTATCCCTGATTTCCTTGGTGGAGAGTGCATGGTATGAATATAAACATATACAGCAAGTTATCTGTGGGATTTTTCTTTTATTTTTATACTCCTCTAAGCAAAGAAGCCTTTAAGCACAGAGTGATTCCCTGTGTAGTGTGGAGATGGGGGCTATGATGTAGGACTCCAGGCTTAGTGGTGCTTTCTGGATCCACTTCAAAAGAGAAGTACAATGCTTCTCTACAGTGAGTATCAAATAGCTTATCAAAATAGCCAAGCACAGTTCAAAGCCATAGTCTGTTACCTGACAAGTTCAAGCAGGCAAGGTTACACAGCACTGAGCAAGAGCTGTCACCATCAGCTGATCAAAAGAGTCTGTGTGACCTAAAAGAACTGATACCACAAAGAGCCCAAGGAAACATGAGGCACATCTGCTGACAGGGCTCAACAAACATCCCGGTCTCCTCACACAGGGTGTGCATTGACCCCCAGCAAACCAGAAAAGTGGTTTTACTGCAGGGTACTGTAATTTCTCAGTCCCTTGTCACATGCCTTAGTAGCTGTTTCCTGCCTGGACTTTGGGTATCAGTTAAATCTGGCATTGTAACATCTCGATGATACTGTCAGGTCTGTTTTCCCTTTAAAGTTCTTGACAGCACAGGCTCACTGGAGGATTTTTTTTCTGGAACCTCCATCATGGTAACACTTAAGTTATTTTACTTTTTCTGAATTCAGCTGTGTTAAAATAGAACCTCAAGCTGGTGTTTTAAGCCCCTGCACACTTTCTAGATTAATTTGTGTACCATTCTTGAAAATTCATCTGTGTCTGTTCAAATACAGTCTCAAATGATAAAGAAGTACAGTTAGATGTGTTGGAGTAAAGCATGTGTTTATCTTCAGTGGGCTGCTTTTTGCTGTAGCAGTAGCTTTCAGTGTTATCTAATTTGGAGCTCAAAGCTGGCAAAATCCACTGCTTAAGTAAGCAAAATTGAATGTTACCAGAAAGCAAATTGCTACAATACTTCCTGCCAGTTACAGGCAATGGCAGAGTCTCTCTGTTCTTCTTTACTTCTGGGTATTTGAACAAAAATTACTTTCCTGAGAACCTTTCAATTCTCTGTTGTAATTCAGTTACCAAACACTTCTACTGCCTCAGACACTTCCGTGGAACCTGTTCCTGATCAGATGGTTGTCTAAGTCCATTGCTAGAGGCTTCTTCAAAAAGAAGTTTGCTTAGAGAAGTTGTGTAATCACTTCCAGTACTGGGCTGTCAGACAGTTGTAACTTCAAAACTATTACCTTCCTGGCTGCAATGTCATTTTACCTGCTTGGAAACTGACTGTATCTTCCCACTATCCATCCTTAAATTTACCTACCCCAGTTCTTTCAGGTCTCTCTAGGCTCTGTTTTTCAGACTGAGTCACTAATGCCACTTTCTTCAGAATTCCGAAGGGACTCTTATCTTTTTTCAGTGTAAGGTGGTATGAGTGATAACTACAGCATTTGCACAGCCCTCTTCTGTGGTGCTGGCGGTTGTGTTTGTACAGGACCTGTTCCTTTGGTGTCCAGTTCTGCAAACACCTAAACGAGGTCATTGTAAAAAATAATTGTGTGTATAGTGTACAAGCTATAATATCACTTTCAGGCCGTTTGCATCTCATTCTTTGGAGTATTGCTGAATGTGAGGTTTTGTTTCTGAAGTGGCAGGCAGAGAGCGTGACAGGGAGAGAATGATCACTGGAGATAATTTTTGTGGCTGTTTGTTTTCAGTGTGAAGTACCAGAGGGTGGGCTGGTTCCCAAGTCCCTCTACCGGACAGCAGAAGAGTTGGAAAATGAAGACATAAAGCTTTGGACTGAAACAATCTACCAGTCTGCAAGTGTCTTCAAAGGAGCTCCACATGAGGTACGGCTGCAGCCTGACCTTTGCTTTCATCTCAGCTGCTGCTCTGGACTCTGTCTGGTGGACTGAGGAGGGTTTAGAGCTCAGTCATTTAGTGGCTGAAGTCTGTGACCATTCCTGGTGTCGTCTTGTTGCCATTTAGAGAATATTGCCAGTTTTCATTCTATTCAAAGCGACATTCTTCTAAGCAAACAATATTTTCAGAAGCTGTTTGAGAGCTTCTTAAAGTTGTGTGTTAAAATAAAGACACCCCATCAGGAGGGAATTTGTATCTCAGTGCCTTTTTTCGACTACTAATAAGCCTTGACTTGTTAATAGTTGAAACTAAGCCCTGCAACAAAAAACTCTATTCTGTGTCTTTTTTTTTTTGGTGGGAGTTTGTCTTTATTAAGCAAATTCCTGTTGTCTAATATGACTTTCCTGTCTCAGGTTCTCATACAGATTGTGGATGCCTCATCTGTGATCACATGGGACTTTGATGTGTGCAAGGGCGACATTGTTTTTAACATCTTCCATTCCAAAAGAGCCCCGCAGCCTCCTAAAAAGGACTCTCTGGGAGCTCACAGCATCACATCTCCTGGTGGGAACAACGTCCAGCTGATAGACAAAGTCTGGCAATTGGGGCGTGACTACAGCATGGTGGAGTCTCCCCTGATCTGCAAAGAAGGGGAGAGTGTGCAGGTGAGGCAGCAGAGCCTCGTGTGGGAGCAGATGGAGCTTGGCTCCAAAACTGCCTGTTCTCATTCACAGTCACTGACGACTGAGTGGTGATTCAGTTCCGGGCTGCCTGCTTGCTTTTGGCTAGCATTCCAGCTTGTGTTCCAGGCTGGATGCTGCAGGGAGCAGGGATAGTATGTACATGGGATCTGCTGGGAGGGGGAGTTGCATCAATCCGACTGAGGCTGATCAGCAAGGAATATAGAGAGGCCACCTAGAACAAAATGCATATCCAGAAAGTAGCAAAACACAGTTTTGTGCTGTAATTCTGACATTTATTTTCTGAGGCAACAGGGGTTTTTTTTGTAAAATATCGTAGTGCCTTCCCTCAGTAATGAGAGAAATTTGAAAACTAAGACTGAGCTTCTGCATGACTGTCCCTCAAACAGCCACTGTAAGGAGTTCCCTATGGCCAAAATTCCTGAAGCTTTTTTGTGCCGTTTACAACCTGTCTTGTAATTACCAAGTTTGATATTACATACAGCATGTTTACAGTCACACTCTGCCACTGCTGTTCCTTTTAACTTGAAATAGGAGTTGAAGAGCCTGTGAAAAAGGAGCTCCTTAAGTCACCTGGTTGGAAATATGGGCCGTGACCTCTTCAACTGCAGTCCCCGTGAGGCAGGAGCTTTGACTGCCCTTTACACTGTCTCAAAGGACAGCTGTTAATGAAGATAAATGGAAAAAGTAGATGTTGCTTTAAAAGAGAACTTTGTCCTTTCAATAACCCCTTGACACTCTCAAAAAGCCAGAGGAACCATTCGTTGGTGTTCTGTTCCAACACTGATAAGCATGTTCTGTGGGGAACCACAGCTCAGCTCAGGCTGAGGAACTGAAATACTGGGGAAAACCAATGAGCATGTAGGCATTTCTTTCTGAGCTTGGAAAAGAAATTTAAAGCCTACAAGTCTTTATTAATTATTAATTTTTAATTTTTGCTGTCTCTGGTTCCAGGGCTCCCACGTGACCAGGTGGCCTGGCTTCTATATTCTGCAGTGGAAATTCCACAACATGCCTGCCTGTGCTACAACCAACCTGCCTCGTGTGGATGATGTATTGGCATCTCTACAGGTGTCCTCTCACAAATGTAAAGTGATGTACTATACAGAAGTGATAGGATCTGAAGATTTCAGGTATGTCTGGCTGATGTCAAACCTTTCGGATACTTAGATGATCAAGCCAATGTCAAGTTCATTTAGATACAAGTAAATTGTAAGGGCCTTAAAAAAAATATACATCGACCAGTACTGGCACTGAGGGCAGCTAATGTGTAAAAGGGGATAATTAGGTGTCTTGTGGTAATCATCATTGGTCACTTTGCTCTGCTTTGAAAGCCTTGTGTGAGTTGTTGGCCTTGGCAGGTTGTCCTGGAGAAAAGGGTGCAACTCAGAATGGAATTGAGTCAGTTCTGTTGCCTACCAGTTGATAAACTTGACTGAAATTATTTCCCAGTCTCTTTGAACAGCATCTGGTTTTTGTAAAGTGTCCAATGTCCTCATTATTTTATGTAGTGAGGCAGAAAAGCTTTTGAGTATCTGCACCAAAACTATTACTTGCTTTTTACTCAGTGTGCAAACAAATACAATGTAGATACAGGGCAGAAATCAAAACCTTTGCATGATCTGAGGCTTAAGTGCTTTCTTTTTGATTACAGGGGTTCTATGACCAGCCTTGAATCAAGCCACAGTGGATTCTCCCAGCTCAGTGCTGCCACCACCTCCTCTAGCCAGTCCCATTCCAGCTCCATGATTTCCAGGTAGTGCCACAACAGCTGAAAAGCAAATGGATGTGATGGCTGGACCCTCGCCCGTGGCAGCTGACTGCAATACAGCATATTCAACTGGCAATTGTGCAAAAAAACCCCACCCCACAAAAGCCTTTTATAGATAGTAAAGTAGCTGTTTGAATTTTACACTTAGTGGTTTTGGTCTTCGTTAGATCCAACAGCTTGTCTCTTGACTTTAACCTTTTTTCCTAACTCAGCCATAAATATTTTTGCAAGTGTGCTTGCACAAATCCTAACTCTGAACACAAGGGCTCTTATTGAAAAGGAAAAACAACCAGTGCATCAGTTAAGAATATTTTTTTTTTTAACTGTGTAGATGTTTAAAAGCAAAAAAAGAGAAAAACCCTACCAAAAATGCTCCATAGTGCATTAGAGATCAACTGCAAGTCTCCTGTCAGGACATTCCTTGCCACCCTAAGCAATCCCTTGTGATCTTCCAGTGCTGCAAACTGTTCTCCCATTGCCACTAATGATGTCCGAGACAAAGAATAGCAGTTGCTGGATACTTGACTTTGTGAGTCCATTTTTTTCAAAGTGTGCCCACAGAGCTGTGGCCAGGCTGTAAACACTAAATATACCTTTTGTATGAGCACATTTTTGGGGAAATTGGAGCTCTGGGTCTCGATGGGTTAAAGCAATTCATTCTTTCCTTGGATTTGTGCTTGAAGCACTGCAGAGAGAGAGGCAGAGAGCAGGCTCTCCCTCACTGTGTCACGCTGGGCTGATCCAGAGCTGCTCTGATGACTTGTTCCCAGCTCTGTGCTGGAGCTTCACTCTGCTTCCTCAGTACATTCCAAGTGAATTGATTTTACTGAGTTTCTGTTCTTACCAGGAATTTATGCAGAGCTTTAGCTTGCTGCCTGAATCAGTCTGAAGGAGGTATGGCTTAACATCCTTCCTGTTCACTTCTCACTCCCTCGGGCCTATTGTTCTTCCCTGTCAGAAATAGAGCACTTCACTTCTGAGCAGCACAAGCTTTAGTGTGGGCAGGGAGCACAGGGCTCGTCTCTCTGGGTGACACAGGAGAAGATGCTCTGGGCATTTTCTAGACCGTTTTTACTATTGCCAATGCCACTGTGGGTGTTGTCCCTGTCTACCCAGGCCCAAGCTGAAATCTTACTAATGAAAGTCCATTCAGATGTTCTTCCACCTCTAGCCCTCTCTCCACGCACAGCAAAAGGCTCCAAAGACTCAAAGTGCTGAGGAAAGGGCTGTTAGACAAATACAAACCGCATCTGGCAGTGGAGCAGAGAAGATTTTGGTCTGAAATGCAGGAGGATTTGCATAGTTAGACCCTGCTTGGTCTTTCCTCACCCTCACAGAGATAAATTGTCCATCCAGGCACGAGGAGTTTCTGTGCTGGCTGCAGTCCCTGCTAGGAAGGAGATAGGCACTGTCTTGGGGAGCTGCACTGCTGTGGGTAAATGGTAGAGGAGTTTTCACTTAGAAAGCAGAACTCACTCGAGATTCCGGACCCCCTGCCTGAGGAAAGCGGCTTCTGAACTCAGTATAAAGCTTTTTTATGACTGCAGAGCTCTTGAGAGGCAGGTTAGTGACCTCTAACAGCACCTGTCCTGCAGACCAGTTCTGGCTGCGGGATGTGGCAGGACTGGCAAGTGTTTTAGTAACAGACTTAGAGGTGCTGAGTGACCAGTTTCTATGAAATGAACCAAACTGGTCTGTTTTGGAGGTTTTTAAGGACTTAGAAATTGAAGATGGAGGTTAGACTGTTACCTAGGCTGCCAAAGTGGGCAGTTGTGTGAGACAGGCCACTGCTTTGGTGTTGAGCAGTTCCCACACAGCAGCCATTCCACTTCCCACCTCCCAGGCTGGAAGGGCTGAAGATGGTCCCCTTTCTCTCTTTCTCTCTTCCTCTCTCTCTCTCTCTCTCTCAGATGGCGATTTTGCTGACAACTGTAAAGAATCTGCTTCACTGAACACTCCACATCTGTCCAGAGGTGTCTGGCTTTGTAGACCTTTTTGAGTTGCAGTCCCTTTTCAAGTATGAAGATCTGTATTTTGTTTTTCACTTGAGCTGGCTCAAAAGTGGCACTTTGGGTTTTTCTTGCTGTTGATCTTAACACATCTTTTAGAGCTCAAAGCACATGACAGCACAAACAGCTGGGAAGATAAAATTCCAGAAAAACAATAGCTAATCTTCCTCTGAGCAAAGTGCTGTGGCAATATGACTTGATCACTGCAGTCTGACTAATTAATTTCCCCTGCCCTGGTCTTTCTTTGTGTGATATTACTGCCCTTCTTCCTTCTCTCAGCCAGTAACTCTTCTGTTGGCACTTTTCCTGTTATCAGGGTCCTTCTGCACTTCACTGTCTCTCCTCATGAACTGCATATCAAATTCTGTAAATGTTTTGTATACATAATACCTCATTCTTGGTAATAAAATACAGATAGTCTTTAAAAGATTTTTTTATCGTTATCAATAAATGTGAACTGTTTGGAAAAAAGGGCTCAACCTCTTTATTTCATTCATCGACTGACAAGCTTCCAGGCTATTTTACGTGCTGGATTCAGGTCTGCCAGAGCTGCTCTGGGGCAGTGCTGTTGTGGGGACTGCAGGAGGCCCTTCAGGTTTGCCACTGGGGAGAAGTTCAGATGAAGCAGTTTGTTTTGCAGAGTGGAACCCTGAGCAGAACAAGGTGAGTTTAGAAGGAAACAGCCTTTGCTGGACACTTCCCAGGCACAGCACAAAATGCTGACTTTCCCAATGAACACTCAGACCTGTGTGAATGTACAACAGGAATAAAACACTGTGCTGAAAAGTCTTCAGGTAGCCCGGAAAATAAAATGGCTGCTTTTATGGATTATGTGACAGTTTTATACTCTCTTACCACAGTTTTAAAGGGAACTTCACCCTGGGTAGCTCAGCTGATTGCAGAGTGTCCCTTGCACAGGGTGTTATATGTCTTAGCCAAAGGGCTTGCACAGGCAGGAAGGGTGCAGATAAATGTCTCTTACGTGCCCTGTGCAGGCTGAGATGTGTCTGGACACCTGAAACAGGGAGTGGAACAATGTAATTTTTTTAAAATGTATTTTTTCCACCTGCTTATTTCCCTTTACCCAAGATCCCTGCCATGGGCTCTGGCAGAGTAAGGGATGAGTGCATCCCTGCATCCTGGGAAAACCTGGGTGTTCTTTGTGCAGGCACAGCCATCCAAGCCATGAACCTGCCTCATTTTCTCTCATTCAGGAATAATCATGCTGCTCTCCAGAGCTGCCCATGCAGGGGTTTGATACTCTCCATTTCCAGGGGTGAGTGAGCCATATGACACCTGACAACTTGGGCAGGAGGCTGAGACAATCACTTTTGGGAAATTAGGATTTTTAATTAGTAGAAGTAGACTAAGTTTTAGCTATTTTTAAAACAGGAGCCAATAAGTGTCAGATTGATTTTCCTGACTCCTGGAGTTGGAGCAGTGGCCAAAACATGTTTATGGTCCGTCTTCAAAATTTTATCCAAGCTGTGAAGTTTCTAAAATGAGAATCTTTTAACTAAGGTCATGGAGGTCTGTCAGCAAGACCAGATGGCTGCCTGACCTACTTTAAGTTTTAACATGTGGTCAGTATTTTTATGCCAGCACATAATTATAATGGGCCAGCTTTCTGCTGCTCTGGACCTTACTGAGCACAGCAGCCCTTGAGAAGGAGTCACAGCAGGAGGTGGCCTTGCTGGTCAGCTGGACTGTGCCTGGGGAGTTGTGGGGAGCTGCCTTTCCTGGCCGGTACTTCTGTCTGAAATCAACTAAATAAAACAGCCTCTGACCTTACCTGAGCTGGGCAGGTGATAATGGTGTGGGCCAGGGGTGCTCTGCCCTGCAGCTCCCCTGGGAGAGGTGTTAATCTGGTTGAACTGTGTATTTTGGGTTTGGGGGTTGGTTGCTTGGTTGTTTTAAAGACAAAGCAAAATTTCTGGAAGAAATTTCATGGATATTTTTTCCCCCTGCCTCCCCTGCCAGCCCTCCCTGCTCCCTGCAAAGCCGAGGGCTCCCTGTCCTTCAGGTGTCAGATCCTGTTGTCCTTCCATTTTCAAATCCAGCTTGCCTGTGCACCCACAAATCCTCTGTCACCCACAAACCCTCCGTCACCCACGGCGAAGGGTCCTGTCCTGCTGTTTCCAGTGCAGGATGCCCATGGTGCCCTCACCTCTGTGGTGACTGTGCCACGAGGACCCAGGGTGTGCTGGCACCATCCTACACCCCAACTGCTCCCCCAGCTCTGCGGTGGCTGCACAGGGCCAGCAGCTTCGGGGGAAGGTGCGAGGCCAGCACAGCATCCTGGAGCTCCTTCCCAGAGTGGGGACTGCTTAATGCCATGGGGAGAGGCAAATCCTCAGCCTGAAGTGTTGGGTTTTGGCTGTCTTTCCAGTCACCATCATCCTGCACAATCCAAGCTCTAAAAAAAAATGCCTTTTTTTTTGTTTTTTTTTAGGGGAGAAAAGCACTTACTTTATTTTGCTAACTCATGCTGGTGTAAGGAGTTTGGACGCTGGGGAATAATGTCAGAATTTTCCATCTTGTTTCTCTTTTATTCCCTCCCGTATGGACACTGCTGAATTCATCCCACTTCATGCCCCTGGGATGTGGCAGCTGCAGGATAAGGGGAGCAGGGAAGGGACCCCAGTTTGGGGGCTTCAGACAGGTCTGAGTCAGCCCTTGCCCCCATGCACAGGAGGGGCTGTGGAAACAGGGGCTAAGAGGGGCAGAGCTGGGCATCCCCCAACCTTCCCCCTGGCCTAATAAATGCACAAATAATTCGGTCTCAGGCTTCCCTGGTGCTGATGGAGTCTTCCCTTGTGCTGTGGGGTGACCTGAATGGGGCAGCTCCCCCCGGATGGGCAGCCTGGCTTTGTGACATCCCCCAAGTATTGGGCTTGGGATGCTGCTGTGCCCCTGCACTGCCCCACACCTGAGGGCTGGGCTTGGAATTGTTCGAAAATAAAGGGAAATGAAGGAGGAGGGGAAGGAGAAGAAAAAGGCAAAGAAAAGATAAAAAATGACACACTTTATCCTGTCGCTACCCAGCACCAAAAAGGTGCAGGGCAGCCCCGGCCACCGGCTTTGTCTCCCGCCCCGTGGTTTACACACTCCTGCTTTTCCCAATGGCATTTTGTGCAGCAAACATCCAGCTGGTTGTTGGAGAGCAATTGCAGGGGGACTCCGTGCGACCCCCACCCCAGTCCGGGCTGTGCTGGGGAAGATCCGCAGCCCAGCCGGGGCTCTCCCGGTTGCTGGATCCCAAATCCCACCCTGTGTGGGCTCCGGGGCTCGCCCTGCCATCGCCCCACACTCCGCTGACCCCTCTCGGAGCCCACATGGGGGTTGCCGGCCCAGGGGGCAGCAGGGGGAGGCCAGGCCGATGCTGAGCCGGGCTCGGGGGGTCCCAGCTCTGCAGGCAGCCCCTCGTGCCCCCAAAGACACCCTCTGTCACCTCCGTCCCTGTGGCGACGCCTGCCAGGGGAGGGCCGGGCACGGACACGAACACACCGACCGAGCCTGGTGCCAAGGGCCCATGGAGGGAGGGCCGGGCATGGATACACCGACCGAGGGCCGGGCACGGACACACGGACCGAGCCTGGTGCCCAGGGCCCATGGAGGGAGGGCCGGGCACAAACACACCGACCGAGGGCCGGGCACGGACACGGACACACCGACAGAGCCTGGTGCCCAGGGCCCATGGAGGGAGGGCAAAGGGCTGGGGGAGCCCCCCGGGCGGGGGCCAGGGCCGTCCCGGTGCCCCGGGGACAGCGCAGGGACACGAGTGGCCGCGGCACGGCGGACCCCGCGCAAAGCCCACTAGATGGTGCCAACAGCCCACGCACAGCCCCGGGCACCCCGCACTGCGGTGGGGACACTGTCACTGCTGCCGGGGGACACTGTCACTGCTGCCTGGGGGGGGACATTGTCCCTGCTGCCAGGTAGCGGGGGGATACTTTCTCTGTTGCCGGGAGAGGGGACACTATCCCCGCCTCCAGAGTGATGCGACAATGTCCCCACTGCCAGGGATTGGGGGGACACGGTCCCCGTTGTGAGGAGAGGGGACATTGTCCCTGCTTCCAGAGGGGTGGGGCACTGTCCCTACTGCCAGGGAGGGAGGGACACTGACCCCGTTATCAGGAGAAGGGACACTGTCCCCACTGTCCGTGGGGGGACACTGTCCCCACTGTAAGTGGTGGGACACTGACCCCATTATCAGGAGAGGGGACACTGATCCCGCTGTCAGTGGTGGGGCGCTGTCCCTGCTGTCAGTGGTGGACACTGTCCCCACTGTCAGTGGTGGGACACTGTCCCTGCTGTCAGTGGTGGGACACTGTCCCCACTGTCAGTGGTGGGACACTGTCCCCGCTGTCAGTGGTGGGGCGCTGTCCCTGCTGTCAGTGGTGGACACTGTACCCACTGTCAGTGGTAGGACACTGTCCCTGCTGTCAGTGGTGGACACTGTCCCCACTGTCAGTGGTGGGACACTGACCCCAGTGCTCCCCTTGCCAGGGGCTCGGCGTGGGGCTGGGGCTGCCCCGTCCCTCCTGTGCTCTGCTGCCCCACGGCACTGGTCCGTACTGGGAGCCGCAAACAGGGCAGGGCCCCCGTGTAGCCCCCCAGCAAGGGGAGCACTTTGTGCAGGCAGAATCTGCCTCTCCAGTGCCCAGCCCCAGGGGCCAGCCAGGCTGGGGCACCCCCAGATGCCCCCAGACCCTGACCATGTGCCCTGTGCAAGCCCCATCCAAGAGGATGCTCTGCTCGTCCTCCAGGCCCCCTCCCGCCTCTTCGTCTGCTCTCCCACTACTGAGACTCTTCCTGAACAGTCACCATCTCCCAGGAGTCCTCAGAAAGTTAATCAACACTGGAGAAAACCCTTGAGGAGCTGCTGGGAGAAACCCTGTAGCGCTAAAAAAATATTCTGCTGATTTCTTGGCCCCAGCAAGAATCAGCCCATGAGTCACAGCGGGCTGTATCCAAACATTGAAGTTTAATTATGAGCAAGATTCCATCAAGGAAAGGGAGATGGCAAGAGGAACAGCCTGGTGAAAAAAAGTGGGAACTGAAAATGCAAGTTCTCCCTAAAAAGGGCCTTGAATGGATGGCAAAATAAAATCTTTGCTGTATATTTTTGCCTTTGCATTGTTATTTATATTATTATAACATAGTCCCTGTTCTTGGAGATGCTGAAATAACAGCAAAGGGGCTGGAGGACTCTCAGGCCCAAAATGTGTGTGCCACAGCAGGAGGGCAGACCTTGCTCCTCTCCCCATGGCTGGTGCTGGCACAGATCCTGGGCAGGGGCTTTTCCAGCCCTGGAGAATGTTGGGCAGTCAGTGCATCCTTCCTTGAAGCTTCTGACGTTCCCTGCAGCCTGGAGAGGCCAAACAGCTGGAACTCCACTGGAATTCCCACTGGAACCCTGGAGCCCATCTGCCGTGGTGTGCAGGACACGGGCTGCTCTAAATACAGCCTGTTAGTGGAGTGCTCCTGCCCCAGTGGATTTCCCTGAAATCCCTCATCTCTTGGTCATGGATGTTTCATAACAGCTCCCAGAGGTCTTCTCCCATCCATGGCTTGTGCCAGTAGAGCATCGCCAGGCTTGTTCACATCCTGGCACTCACTCAAAGCCAGCAGCTCCTGTCCCCAGGGCTGAGGGCTGCCCAGGGACACATCAGGACGAGGTTCCCAGACCAGGCTGTGGCAATGCCACTTGGCCACCGGCATCAGCCCAACCCCATGAGCCCACCCTGGGCCATGGAGCTGGCACAGCAGGTCCCCAGCACCCATCGACACCCAGACCAGATGCAAGCAAAGCAACCAGAAGATTTTTCTTGCTGAACATGGGGTGAAACTCCTGAGTCAACTCTGGCCCCACAAAGGTGCCAGCTGCAGATGGAGGTCTCTGTAGGGCAGACTCCTTCACTCAGTTTTCCCTAGAAGAACCCTGTTTCCTTAGCAAACAAAGTCTCTCCACTGCCTGTTCCATCACCCCCTCTGCAGCAGTCTGATCTTCATCCCTCCTCCAAGAGCAGCCAGGACATGCTGGCATGATGACACTGATGCCCTGAGCCAGCCCTGGGCAGCCACACACCCGGGTGTTTGTTCATCCTTCACAAGAATTAAAGAAGAAAACAAGCAGGAAAGGATCCTGTGAGCTCTCCCTAGGGAGGGCTGGAGCTGCCCAGCACTGGCAGGGACATCACCCAGGGCAAGGTCACTGTGCCCTTTCAGTCCACCGGGTAACTCTCCCCTGCTCACCCCATCAGAGCTGCAGCCCTGCAGGACCCTCAGTATCCAAGGGGTGCAGCTGCCTGAGCCGTTCTCTTTGAAGATGTTTGATGCTCTGCTGTGCTGCAGAGGGGAGGGAGCCCATTCTCCACCTGCCTCTCCAGCTCTCCTGGGCCCTGGATGCTGCTGAGAGGAACCACAAAGAACTGAGAAGGAGGGGGGATGGCAAATCCCATCCCCTGGGACAAGGAGACCTCTCTGGAGCTAAGCACCAGCTTTTCCCACTCCAAATCAGGCAGGATCTTGGCAAAGGGCAGCTGGTGCTGCTGCCCAGGACTCAATGGGACTCCAACCCCCAGACAGAGCCCAAGAGGTGGCCCAGCCCATACTGGGACCAGTGGAGCACTGGTGTGAATGTTGATGCACCAGGCTGACTCAGTCACCTCTCCTGGCACCGTGGTGATTGTCCTGCAGGATGTCCCACAGTGGGACACCCAGCAGTCACATCTCCAGGTCCTTCCCCTGGGGGATGTGGAGCAATGACACCAATCTGTGCATGCAGATATCCAAAGACCCTTTGAACCACAGCCCAACCCCACATGGGACACACTGCTGCTGGGGTGCCATGGGGAGGGATCCCAGAGCAGGCCCCTGCATCCCAGAGCAGCCCCCTGCATCCCAGACCATGTAACATCAGTAGTGCTGGGTCTTTGCCTCCTAAAGCAGAAGAACAAATGTGTTCAGCTCCAGGGCTGTGATGCTGTTCCATGTTTGCTTTGTTTTGCCCTCTGAGATGCCCTTTCTGGGGACAGAGAGGCCCTCGTGGGTGTGAGTTAGAGCTGTGGATCTGAAATAGCATCCCTGGGAATGGTGCTGGACCACTCCTGGAGGAGCAGGGCTCTGCCCCAGGGCCAGGGACCCGCTGCTGGGACTTGCACAGAGCCTGGCACAGGACCTGATGTGGAGCTGCTGGAGAAGGAGGAAGATGACGAGGATGAGGGTTAATTAGTGAGGGGCTGGGAGAGCAGGCATGAAGCAGATAACACACAGCACTGGGCTCTTGGAAAGCAGCTGTAGTTCCATGTCATGTTGGGGAGCTGGTGGTGCAGCTGCAGCTGCCCCAGGGCTCTCAGTGGAGAACGAACAGCCAGGAGACACCATCACTGCTCCTCCAGCCCAGGCCGAACAGCAGCATTAACACACCCCCAAGGGATGAAAGAACCCAGTTCAAGGAGCCCACTGGGGCTGAAGAGAAAGGCTGTGGGGACCTGGAGTGACGTCGGCACACACATAACAACCTCCCCCAGGAGAATGTGAAGACTCCAGAGCAGGCAGGGGTGGATGGGGATGGGGCAGGCAGGGCTTCAGGGCTCTGAGTCAGGCCACAGACATCACAAGCTGAGGGCCCCTCTGCAGTGCTGGGAACCCCTTAGAGCCACCACGGCAGGCCAGAGATGCTGCTGGGTCAGTGCTCTCTGGGAGAGGCTGAGGGACAACCCCTGCCAGGGACCTGAGAGCTCGAACGTGGCCAGTGAGGGCAGAGCAAGGAGCAGAGCAAGGAGCAGAGCTGCTGTGCAAGTTTGGGTCTCCTGGTTCAGGGAGGGCAAGGTCATAAATTTCAGCTGTCTGTGGTCTGCAGCTCCATAGAGAGTGATGCCAAAAGGAAGTGTTTTCAGCCCTGGAGTTGAGGGCAGAGGGACACCAGAGCTGACCCAGTGACAGGATGCAGCAGAGGCACTCGGGGGCAAATTTAACCCCCGTGACAATGAGGGTGCTTTTCCTGTAGCCCCTCTCCGCAAGGTTTCTTAATGCCTTTAAGGTGCAGGGTCCCAGGGGCTCGGGCAGCAAAGCCCTGCCAGCCCCAGAGCAGCATCCTTCACTGGGCAGAGCATCCCTCTGCAGCCCTGCAGCCCACGCTGCCTTCCCCGTGCTGAGGGGGCAGAGCAGCAGCCATGAGCTTTACAAAGTGCCTGTATCTGCCCCACGCATAAAAATATGTATATGGGGAGGGGGGGAGAATGGAGGCAGTGGGTTTTAAAGCAGCCAGGATGGTGCAGGCAGCAGTGAGATGTGGCTGGAGGCTTGCAGGAGGACATCCCTGCATCCCACCCTCGGCAGTGAGCCTCGTCCTGCCTCTGCTCAGCACCGGTCCCCTCGCTTTGCAATCACTGCTTTATTTTGCAAACAATGTGCCCAAACACGCCCACGTGTGTGCAAACACTGTGCACAAACACACCCACATGTGTGCAAACACCACCCCCACCTCGTTCACAGGTGGGCACAGCCCTGAAAGACCCTTTTATCTGAGTCCCACCTGAAGGCAGGAGCAGATGCCAGCCCTTGTCTGTGCCCCTCCCCGACACCAGGCCACACACACGGTGCCATCTGGAGCGGGACACCGTGGCAGCAAATCCACCTTATGAGCCCGAGGGTTGCCAAACACATCTGGCTCTGTCAGGTCACCCCGCACTGCTGGCGCTCCTCACATGGATCCGGGACAAGCGCTCGCCTTTGTTTGCTCCTCTTTGGGCATCAGCGGCGTGCTGGGCACGGCAGGATGGCAGCTCGGCCCCGTTGGCTCACCGTAGGGCGAGTCTGTCTTCATGCTGAACTCTTCCTGGAGATGTCAGCTGCCAGAACGTGTCATTTATGCTTCACGGCGCTGCCCCGGCGCTCCGTGGATGTGACAGAGTGACAAGCAGCAGCATCCTCGAAGGAAGGGCTCGGTCTGCGCGGCTCTTCTCTAACAAACAAGTGCGAGCCGGGCTGGGCTGAGCCAGTGGCTCTGCAGGGGCCAGGGATGTCCGTGGAGGTGGCCGTGGTGGTGGGGACACGCTGTGAGCTCTGCTGAAACAGCCGCGGTCACCGGGAGGTGCTCCCAAATCCAAAGGCAAGGCTGGTGCTGTCACAGCTCCGTGTCACACCCGGGATGCTGCCTGTCCACCCTCGGGGCTCTGGGGAGTCACGGCACATCGCCCCGGGAACTGGGACGGTACTGGAGCGAACTGGGTTGCAATGGGCAGGCTGGAATGGCAGAGTCAGCTCTGGGAGATGAGGCCGTGGGGTCTCTGCCTGTTGCAGCTGTAGTTCGTGTGTTCCTGGGGGTCCTTCTCCCCATCCAAACCTGGAAAACCCTTCACCAGTGTGAGCCTGTCCCGCAGAGACCCCACCACAGCCCCTGTTTGCAGTCACAGGGTGGTTCCAGCTGGAAGGGACCTTAAAGCCCACCTCATCCCAACGCCCTGCCATGGGCTGGGAGCCTTCCCCTAGACCAGGCTGCTCAGAGGCACCAGGTTCCTCCGAGGTTCCTCCTGGCATTTGCCTTGTTGATCCTCTCCAAGGATTCCCAGTGGTGCCGGCGCTGGGTGGGGATCAGAGCAGGGGACCAGTGCTGGTCCAACAGAGCACCCCGACCCCTCGGCAGGCTGAGGCGGTGGGGGGTGTTGGGGACAGTGGGGAGTGTCACCAAGGGGAGGGGGGAACAGCGATGGGGTCCAGCCCCAGCTGGCAGCCCCCGGGGACATCTGTCCGCTGTGGTCCAGGGGGCAGTTGGCAATTTGCAGCTTTGCCCTCTTGTTTTCACCTTCAGGGGAGCCGTTCCCTGAGCCAGGAACGCAGCAGAGCTTCGCCTTCCTTGCCCAAGTTTGTCCCGTAAAACCAAATGTCACCTCTGTCCCCTCGCAGCAGCTCCTGCAGAGGGTTCCAGCAACACCCCCTGCCCTGCAGCGCTTGGCTGGAGGGATTGGAGCCAAGGAGTTGGAGATGTGGGTGGAAGGCTGGGACTTTTCCCTCCCTGCATCCCTGCTGTGAGACCAGAAGGAACTTGGCCAGGCTCAGCACCACGAGCCCCATCCATCAGCTGGGGGTAAATACAGACGATTGTTCGGAGCGCTGTTGGAAGGGAGAGCCGGGAAGCACATGAGCACCCACACAGGTCACTGCACAAGGAAAATGGAGGCAGTGGCACCTGCAGCAGGGCCTGGCTGACCCACAGGGTGAGCCCTGTTTGGGAGCTGTGTCCGGGTCCTGGTGTTAGATCAGCATCCCCTCCCCTCCTGGTGCTACTGGAGCCACACTGGCTTTGATAGAAATGAGACCTGAATTTGAGCATAAAGCAGTGACGTGGGGTATCTTACCACTGCCAGCTCCTCTCTGCTTCACACTAATGCCAGAGGAAGCTGAGGGAAGTGCACATCACTCCCCATCTTCAGAGCCATGGAAGAGCCACAGAGCTCTGTTCAGGCGCTTGGGAACAGCTCTGACGCCAGGAGACACCTCAACCCACAGCCCTGCAGGGAGGGCAGCCTCAGGTCTGCAATGCCCCCTGCCCTCCACCCCCCTCTTACAAACCTGGTTTTGGGTTCTTCATCTTTTAGCCCCAGAGCATCACCTGAACAACCTGGTCTAGTGGGTGCCCAGCTGCCCATGGCAGGGGGCTGGAATGGGATGAACTGTTAAGCCCCTTCCCACCATTCCATGATTCCATGTTTCCGTGATCCGCCTGTTCTGGTGGGGATGGTCCCCAGTGCCTCTGCTCACAGAAGGATGCTCTTGCCCAGTTACCCTCCACAAGAAGGGACTTTCCTTGTTTGCAGCTGGTTTACAGGTGCCCGGGGTGTTCTGCAAACCAGAGGCACAGCACGGCTCATCCTTTGTGGCAGGGAGAGCCCCACCACAGCAGGGAGAGCCCCACCACAGCAGGCTCCAGCCACAGGCAGCCAGGGAAAGGTGCCATTTCACAGCTTGCCAACACCACTTTGATCCCTTCCAAGCAAAAACTTTGGGGAAAACCAAGAAAACTCAAGGGCTGTGTTGGGCAAACCAAGAGAGCTGGGAGACAGCACAGAGCTGGGCACACAGGATGGTGCCCCTGGGCACGGCCAGGCCTGGCTGCTGCTGATACTCCCCGACAGGGAATATGTCACAAAGATGAGATGTCCTGACAGGCGTCGGCTGCGCCGGAGCCGCCGGCAGAGTCTGCGGAGCCGCGGCTGCCCGAGCAGCCCTGTCAGGAGCCCTTTTGGTGACAGTGACTTTGGAGGGGGGCTGGTGGGGAGTGGGGACAGTGCTGGGGGAGCAGGCAGAGGTTTCCTCCTCTGAACACAAGAAGAGTTTCTGTGGGAAGCCAGACCAAGATGCTGAGACTCCACGGCTGAAGGCTGGAGCCAAGATGCTGCCACACTGAGTCCCCCAAGGCAGGGGACAGGCAGCCTGCACTGTGGGACCTGGCCTAACCAGAGGAAACATCAGACTCCCTTGTAAAATCAATGAAAACCTCTTTTTTATTATTTTGATCTTGCTTTTGGCTCGATCTGTCCTTTGTTCCCACCCTGAAAAGGAAGAAGCAGTTTGACCATAAACATGTCCACGGCAATAATCAGCTCAGATCCAGAACAACACCGAAGTCACTTTTTCCCCAAGATGTGAAGGTTTATTTGGTTATTTAAGGACAAAGAGTCAGTGGGGAAAGGGTAGGGGACCGTGACATGAAAGCCCAAGGAGTCAAGGCCATGCAGTGAGCAGGGAAGGGCTCCTCATGGGCAGTGACAGGTGGCCCCAGGCAGGCAGAGCACCGGGGGATGTTTACAACATGACATTTTCATGCACTCTGGAAAAGAAAAAAAACCCAAAGAGTTGGTTTTCAGGGCGAGAGCATCATGTCTGCCTGCCTTTGCACAGGGCATGGCACGGAGCACTGCTCCCAGCAGGACACGGGTCAGGGGAGGCTTGGCTGCCAGCACAGCTCCAGGCAGGAGCTCAGCCCGGCTGCTGGGCTGTGCTGGTGGCTCAGTGTCCCCTGGCAGCCTCAGTGACAGCCTGGCACAGAGGGGCCGTGGCTCAGCCCGGGCTGTGGGAGCACCCTGGGTGGGTGAAGACCCCCTTCTGTGCTCCTGTCTCTGCGGTCTGAAGTCTTGGGCATCTCCTGCCAGCACCAGACCTGCTGCACCCGCCCTTGTGCTGATGCTATGCATCCACTGAATATCCCATCCCCTTCTGACACTGCCCTGAGGAGCCACATATCCAGTCCCAGCCCCCCAAACCCCTTCAGCCACCCCTCAAGGGTGCCAGGTTTTCTCTGAGCTTTAGAGTAGCTCTTCACATTTAAGATTCTTGCACAACAGCAGGACACAGTGCTGTATTTCAGGGATATTCATACCTAATTTGTCATTTTTCTCCTGGGAATTCCTTGCCTGTGCCTGCTAGGACATGTATCAGTCATCCAGAGATGCCCTGCCAGGTGCACCTCCACAATCCTGCCCCGGTGGGTGCAATTACACTCTCTACCTTTTCTTTTCACTCCTCTTTCACATTCAGCCCCACTGTCAGCATCCCTGTCCCCAGTGACTGCTCCCTGCCCTTCCCCACATCTACCCCAAACCCAGGAGAGCAAGACCAGTCCTGATTTGGGTTTTTCATGCCCATGGTAGCACCAGCCACCCAGCCCAGAGCCTCCCATCTGTGCCTGCTCTGATTTATTCGCCATGGCCAAGGGTGAAAGGAGGGACAGGCAAGACCCATCCACATTTGGGCTGCAGCCTTTTGTGGAGGAGGATCAGCCCACGTGGAGGAAGTTCAGGATTCAACCCCAGGTGGAGCAGGATCAGCCCCACATGGAGGAGGTTCAGCCCCACGTGGAGGAGGTTCAGGGTTCAGCCTCACATGGAAGAGGCTCAGCCCCACTCAGAGCAGCATGTGGAAAACCCACTGTACCCTGTAACCCCCATCCCTCCTTGGTGGCTTTACTGGCCCTCACAGTGGGTCAGTGCTAATATGAAGCCATGTGCTTGTGTCTAGAGAGGTTAAAGCTCCTGCTGGGTCTGGACTTCTCGATGCCACTGCAGTGGGCAAAGCTGGGCAGAGCCAGCACTGGAACCACCAGGACCACCACAGCCTGCTGCAGAAGGGATGGGCTGGAGCTCTGCTCCCCCACTGCACCTCAGGGCTGCAGGACACACATCTGAGACCTCAGCATCACACGTTTCATCTCCCGATGACCTGAGAGCTCTGCCGTGTCACCCCGTGTCACCCCAGGAAACGCTGTGTTGGTGGCCCGAGGAGACACGAGCTCTTTGCTCCAGCCAATAATCCCGGCCAGGGCAAGATAAGAGATGTTACAGAACCTCCTCTGAACAGCTGCGCTAAATCCCTTTAGTCCCCAGCAAGACATTTGTTTACGGGGAGACTGGGTTGAGTTACCCAAGGCTGTCTAGTACAGGCTGTCCATGGCTCCCTGCCCACCCCACCCAGCAGCAGGTCCCTCGGCCCCCTCGGCGAGGGGGGAACAGGGGCTGTGGCAGCAAATGGGATTGGGGTCAAGGTGGGTTTTCAAACCCCAGATGACCCGTTTGGCCTGGCAGAGGTCGGCCATCTGGAGCAGGGATGAGGTGGGGAGTGCTGTGCCAGGGTCAGCTTCCAATGCCCCTGTGCCTACAGCTGGGTGCCACAGCCACGACCCTGGGGCCGAGACTCCTTGCTGGTGGCAGCACAGGTGCCACTGGTTTCCATGAGCCTGGCTGTGAGCTGTATCAGCAGGACACGCCTTGAGGATTCACTTCCCCTGAAGTGATGAGTGATGCCACCAGGGATCTCCTCCTTCGCTGGCACTGGAGGATCCCAAATCCAGCCCCACTCTCCTCCTCTCCCTCCACTGATGCCCAGCCCTCACCAGCTCCTGCCTCTTACCCCCGCTATGGCACTGGGGGTCTCCAGGCTGGGTGTGACCCTCTCCAGGGCTTGTCACCCCCATGGGGCTGAGCCACCCCCATGGGGCTGAGCCACAGGCTGTCCCCCTGGAGTGGCACGTACCCCACGGTGGCCCCAGCAGCGCCGGGAACAGGATCTGTATGGCAACAGGCTGTTCCAGACAGGCTGCACAGAGCACCACGTATGGCTGATCCATCTATGCATCTGGGAGGGCCACGGCTCCCCTTCGAAGTGGGGGTGGAAGCTCTATGGGTTCAGGTTTCTCCTCTCACCTGTCGCTAAATCAAAGGCCATTTGGATTTAATCTCCGGGAGAGGCAGGTTTAACCCTCTCTGGTGCAGCTGGGTGTCCCCATGCCGGGGTGAGGACCTGCCTTCCTGACCCTGGCACAGGCAGCAGGGGCAGACGGGCAGCTCCGTGCCAGCCCTCTCCTCCTCTCTCCTGCTGTAGCCTGGGCTCCCACCCAGGGCTCATTCTGGGTGGGAGAAGCAATGAGTTACCCCACAATGCTGTTGTCTGGGCACGACCCGTGGTGGTGGGCAGCAGGCGGTGTCACTGGGGTTCCTCAGTGCTGCCCACTGCCTTCTCACCACCCCAGCTGGAGCACTGGAAAACCCTGCCGGAGACGCAGCCGCTCTCACGTACACCCTGAATTTATCCATGGGCAGAAAGAGGAGGCAGAGGCACAAACAGGTGGGGTGGGATGGAAGCATCCTGCAGGCACAGGCTGCCTTTGCTGCCACTGTGTCCTGCTGGGAGGTGCCAAGGCACGGGGTGCTGGGGCACGGGGCACTCCAGCACAGGGCTCAGCCCCGTATCTGCTCCAGCAGCTTCCAGGAGCTGGCCCAGAGTCACGGGAATGCATCACAGCACTGGAAACTGTTCATCACCACATTTATAATGATGTTTCACCGCCTGTGAGCAACAGACATGGCCCAGGGCTCCCATTTACCCTGTGAGTGACCCGTGGTGCTGATCTGGGGCACTGTGTCTGGGATTGGAGCAGTGCTGTGTCTGGGAAGGCTGGAGCCACTGTCCCCTCTGAGCCGTGACAGCCGAGCACGGAGATGTGAACTCCCCAAAACCATGTCCAGGCACAGCACGGGCCGTTCCTCAAGGGTGCCAGTTGTCTTACTTACATCCTGGAGCTGCAGCAGAGCAGTGCCTGGCAGTGCAGCTGGGGAGAACTGGGTCATTGGAAAGGGTTCGGGTGCTCTTTTGGCTTCCCCCTCACACAGTCCCTTTCAGACTCCAAACAGAAGCTTGAGAGTGAAATACAAATGAATGTTTTCTAAGGATGCTGCAAACCTTGTCAGGACATTAGGACTTCTTTTTTGGGAGAACTCCACTCACGCCCCTCATGCAGAGTAGCTCCATGGGTTGGTTCAGGGCCAGAAGAGGCACCTCAGTGTCCCACGTTCCCCACTGCAAACAGCAGTGTGATGAGAGCAGAGCCCAGGGTTTCTCCTGTATTAACTGCTCTTGGCTTTGTCCAGAGATCCAGCCACCTCCTCTGCCCTTGCCCCTGTGCCTCCCTGGTCCCTTCATCTGTGGCTGCCCCCAGTTCTCTCCTGCCAGCACATGGCAGAAAGCAGCAGCCTACACATAATTTTCTGTCATTCAGTCCCAAACTGCCCTGTCCTGACCGCCCTCACTCCCTGCCTGCTGGGGCTTTGCTCAGGCAGGGAGTGGCTGGCATTCCAAGCTTGGCTTATGGCTGTGTCTGAGCCTTGACACTGGTGGGACCCTGGGGACCACCCCTCACCCTCCCCCAGGGTATCCCACTGCTGTGGGCCCTGCAGAGGGTTGGCTTTGGGGAAGGATGGCCACAAACATCGTACATCCCCTTTGCTCCACACCTGCCTGTGAATGCTGGATGTTCACAGGCTGTGACTCCACCTGCCCCAAATCCACCCCTCAACCCACTCGTGCTGTGTCCCAGCTCTGTGTCACTGCTGTTGTCCTTTCATCCTTCCTCCCACTGCCTGCCCTCTTCCCTGCCCTGCTCAGGGCCCTCTTCCCCCACTGCTCCCTTGCAGGCAGGTCTCTGCCTCCCTCCCTCCCTCCCTCCCTGGGGCGTCACGGTCCCCTCTCCCACGGGCACAGCACTGGCAGGGGTTTTGCCCCCGATACGCTCCAGTCCCCACTGGTGCAACACGTGCTCTCAGGAGCAGGATCCAACATTCCACCTGCATTACGAAGTCCCACAGGGATCCTGGTCACTCCTGCAGCCCTGCAAAAGCCATGAGCCATCTCAGCCCCACAAGCCACCCCAGTGGGTCCCCAAGCTCATCTCACAGGGCTTTTCTGTAGGACTCATCCATGACTGTCCCCATCTCCAAGTGCCCATAAGAACCCTGTGAGTCTTTCCCTGGGGGAAACATGGACTGAAATAATTACTCTTTTAATAATATCCGACCCAAGCTGGCCAGCCTTGAAAAACACAGAATTTAGGGACATCACTCTGGGCACAAAGGGCTGCAGAGGAAAACAAGTCACTGTGTTCATCCTTCCCTGTCTCTTCTCTTGCCTGTACACAGTCCCCCCTCGCTCTGCTTTCCCTGCTGTCAGGGGCCATAAGCTTATAGGGAACGAGCTATCCATGCAAAAGGCCTTTGGAAATATTCATTGCTCATCTCCTAACAAGATTACCCTGAAATCCTCCATTGCTCTGAGGGAGATTTAAAACCTTTCAGGCTCTCGGTAACCATAGCAGCACAGATGTGAGAACTGAGGGGAGACAAGTGATGTGAAAAATCATTGAGGATGCAGAGACTGGCTCTGTGTGACTGTGTGTGACTGCAGTGCCACATTTCTTTGTCTTACACAGCCTGGGCTGGCCCTTTGTCCTGCCCACGCCACTCAGGACACTTCTACATTTCACAGAAATGACCCAGACAAGGACAGTGTCTGTGACATGACTCAGTGCTGGCTCCCAAAGCACCAGGGTCACCTTCCCAGCCAGTGTGTGCCATCCATGGATGGCATTGCTGCGTGGCATTTGCTTGGCATCAGCTCGTGGCTCCTTCACTGCAGGGTGCTGGTGGGTGGTTTAGGGTTGGGACTGGGTGTTTGGAGCCAGGGGTGCCCAATTCTCCCCTGCCATGAACTCCTCCTTATCCTGGGCATCATTTCTGCACCTGTGAGAGAGAGACTGCATGTTGTGAAGTTGAACAGATGTATGTTTTGAGGCCCTTTGGAATGAAATCCTGGGAAAACGAGCAGCAGCAAGGGCATCACACAGTTCCCCAGCACATCCTCAGAGCCTGTGGAGTTTTGCTATTGCACCTGGGAGGGACCACAGGAAACCCCTTTCATCTCCTCTCTGCAGACCCGTCACTACATCTATCTAGGCACAAAGAACAATTGACCAAATCCTTTTCTATTAAAAAAAAAAGGGTCTTGGCTTTAAACAGCCTCCACAAGTTGGGTTGAGGTTACTTGTCCTGCCCTGCTTCCTCGCTCTCTTGGGTTCTTCATTTCCACTGATGCTGATGGCACGACCAGGCACCAAAATGCGATTGCTCCTTTGCTCACGTGCGTACACCCAGCACCTCTGCTCCTCCATCCCTTCTCCTGGTTTTCAGCCTGTCAAGGTCCTACAGCATCTTCTGCACCTTCAGTTCCTTCCAGCTCCCATGGCTCAGCCCCTGGCACCTTTGGGCTCTCCTCATGGCTCAGGAAATATTCCCAGAAAGAGCTCCATGCTGGTGAGCAAAGGTGCATCACTAGATGATGGATTGGGGCGCTGGACACCAGTGCCAGTCCTGCCAGGGACCCTTCTCCTCGGGCAGGCTGAGACCAGGACAGGACTCTGCTCACCCTGACATAGTCTCTTGGCTCTCCTAATAGTAAGACCAGCTAAGGAAAGCTCTTAACATGGCTGAAATGTAACATAATTGGGGGTTTAAGAGGGAGGAACAGTTCTTGGGAAAAGGATTTTGAAATCAACAAATTTCAGCCTGATCCACAAATCATAATCAACAAATCCAGCCAGAACTAAACGCTGGAGTTAGAACTTGGCTATGGAAATGAGACCAACTGCATTAAAACCACAAAACCCCACACGTGCACAACCTTGGGATAAAAACTTATTTTAACTACTGAGTGAGTTCCCATTGTGTTGGCGCTTCACATAAATCAGCTTCTGAAACGACTCCAGCATGCAATGGAAGGCGGATGCTGAGGAAACCCCCCGAGATGGGACAGCCTGTACCTCTAAAGCAACCCTGATCCCAGGTCACAGCTGAGGAAACCCCCCGAGATGGGACAGCCTGCACCTCTAGAGCAACCCCTGTCCCAGGTCATGGCTGAGGAAACCCCCCGAGATGGGACAGCCTGTACCTCACACGAGCATGCGATGGAAGGCGGATGCTGAGGAAGCCCCCCGAGATGGGACAGCCTGCACCTCTAGAGCAACCCTGATCACAGCTGAGGAAGCCCCCCGAGATGGGACAGCCTGCACCTCTAAAGCAACCCTGATCCCAGGTCCCAGCTGAGGAAACCCCCCGAGATGGGACAGCCTGCACCTCTAGAGCAACCCTGATCCCAGGTCCCAGCCGGCGCTCCTGCCGGCATCTGCTGCCGGAGATCGCCATGCACCGTTCTCAGGGAGATTTTATATCCCCCCTGGTTAAATATTTCATAACAATCGCGGCATGACTGACAGCTGAATGTGGAGGTTATGACGGACGGGAGGGCTTATTTTCCCCCCTCAGGCCAAATATTTCACGGGTACACTGAAGAGCAGGGCACGTTGGCAGCAGCCCCGTCTGCAAGCGAGTCCGCAGCGCCAGGTAAGCGCGAGGAGCGCTGCGGGCGCCGCTGCCCGGCCCCTGACCCGCCTGGCCTTGAGCCACCCCATGGGCGGGCATCGCCACTGACCGTCCCTGCTGCCGCCGAGCCCAGGCCAAGGGGCACCCATTAACCCGCAGGCAGCGCTGGGGGGCCGCAGCTCCCAGCGGGGCAGCACAGCCCGAGCGGCTCTGCAGCGCCGAGCTCCGCGCATTGGCCCCGAGCAGCCCCGCTCTGCTCCCTCCCTGCCCTCCCTCCTTCGGCGCCCACAACCCGGCGGAGATTGGACGGTTTGGTGCCACATGGCAGAGAGCGGCCGCGGTTGGGGAAAAAAAAAAAAAAAAANNNTTTAAAAAAAAAAAAAAGAAAGAAAAAGAAAAATAAACGAGCTGGACTTGTGGATTGCAGAGTCGCCGGGAGAAGTTTGCGGAGCGGTGACGCCGAGCTGCTCCGGCTGCGCTGAGTCGCTGACGGACAGACGGAGGGACACCCCTGTGGAGCATCCTGTCCCCTCCGGGCCAGCCATGGCCCTGGCGGTGAAGGAGAAGAACCACGTCCGCTTGGTCTTCCTGGGCGCTGCCGGCGTGGGCAAGACGTCCCTCATCCGCCGCTTCCTGATGGACACCTTCGAGCCCAAGCACCGGCGCACGGTGGAGGAGCTGCACAGCAGGGAGTACGAGGTGTGCGGGGCCACGGTGAAGGTGGAAATCCTGGACACCAGCGGCAGCTACTCCTTCCCGGCCATGAGGAAGCTCTCGATCCAGAACAGCGACGCCTTCGCCCTGGTCTACGCCGTGGATGACGCCGAGTCCTTCGAGAGCGTGAAGAGCCTGCGGGAGGAGATCCTGGAGGTGAAGGAGGACAAGTTCCCCCCCATCGTGGTGGTCGGCAACAAGGCGGAGAGCGGCGGCGAGCGGCAGGTGCCGGTGGAGGACGCGCTGTCGCTGGTGGAGCTGGACTGGAACAGCCGCTTCGTGGAGACGTCGGCCAAGGACAACGAGAACGTCCTGGAGGTGTTCAGGGAGCTGCTGCAACAGGCAAACCTGCCCAGCCGGCTCAGCCCTGCGCTCGGCAAGAGGAGGGAGACCCTGCCCAAGGAGCAGGCGCTCAGGCCGCCCATGAACAAGACCAACAGCTGCTCCGTGTGCTGAGCCGGCCGCCGGGGCCGCCAGGAGGGCGCCGCCAGACTCAGGTGGGCTGGGTGGGCAACCAACCCTGCTGCCTCCCACCCCTTCCATCCTCTTCCCCACCCAGCCCACCGGGAGCGGAGGCGGTTGGAGATAAGGAGGAGGGAGCTGGAAGGGGTGCTGGTTGCTGGGACGGTGTGGGGAGAGGGGGAGCTCCCGAAAAAGGCAGGAGGTTTACGTGGGAAGTGGCTGTTGTGTGGGAGCAGACAGGCACAAAGACGGGGCTCAGGCCACGTGCGTTGGAAGGCAGGTTTGGGCACCTGCAGCCACATCACCCCTGCTGGTGCCACTCTCCCAGGAAGCCTTCAGGTCCTTTGTCACCTCACCCCGAGCACCTCCAAGCTCCCGGCACGGCCACGGCAACCAGGGCAGATCCAGTGTCCGAAGTAGTCCCGAGTCTGTACCTGGCGTAGAGCATGAGATAGGGCGGTCTGTGCCCCTCTTTGGTTTTCTCTATTCTTTTTTAATTTGTTTTGTTTTATTTTTTTAAGCATTCCCAATAAACACATTGTGCAAAGTGGAGCTGGAAAATGTCTTGGTTTCTTTCTCCTGTATTTCGTGTGCTGCAGTGTCCAGTGTCAGTGTTTCGTGCCATTATCGCTGCATTTTGCTGTCCCTCCTCCATGCTCCATCCCTGTCTGGAGTGTCCTGGCACTGGAGGAGCCTCCCCAGCTCTGCAGCCTCCTCTGGCTGCATCAGGACATTCAGTATTACAATTTTCCTGGTAATTAAACCACAGTAAAGTTTTCACCAAGCAGGAGAACCTGACAGTAAAACACCTTCTCACCTCTGAGTACAGAATATGACAACCGGCCATTAAAAGACAGCTGTTCCACTGGATTAAAAACACAAACACGTTAAAAGGGGATAATAAACAGTGCAGGGGAAGGCACAGCAGGGCCCTGGTTGCTGTGCTTGAGTGTGTGCTGCACTGATTTACTGTCCCCTCACACATCCCTTTCTTGCTGTAATGAGCACTTCACCTGCCCAGCAGCCACCCCCCCCCCCCCCNGCCCCCCCCCCCCCCCCCCCCCGAGATATTAACACTCAGTGGATTAAAGAGTCACCCTCCCTAGTCCAGACCCAAGGGAGACGGGCAGTTTGGGGTCCCCAGCTTTCAGCAGCCCAGCCCTGCAGGACGGTGTGCCCTGCTCTGTTGGGCAGGCACACAGTGATGCCAGAGGAGAAGGTGCCAGCAGGGGAAGCTCAGCCTTCCTGTGGGCATCACTTACTGAGCAAGGCTGGCTGCCGCCCGCCTCCTGTGCAGATCCCTGATATGGGCTGGAAACAGCTCCTGACATCTTGGGGGTCCCAGAGGGCTCCCCAGGCTCAGGCTGGCAGAGCCCCATGAGTTGTCACGGCAAGAGGATCCGCTGTGTCCCACTCCAGCAGCACTTCCCTCAGCCAGATCAAGGCAAGAGATGATCCCACTGCAAATGCACCAAGTGGGGTTAAAAACAGGCAGGTGTGATGTCTCATGGCCTGGGGGCAGGTGTGCAACCCGTGCTCAGGCTCTGCTGTAGCAGAAAAATGCAGGTGAGGGTTGTCCTGGGGTGTCTGGCGCACACAGGGGCAGTAAAGCCCCACTGTGTGTCTGCACAACGTGGTGTGTGAAGGGCTGAACACCTGCAGCTCCTTTTCTTTCAACAAACAGCAACAGGTGAAATGGCTTCTCCTCCCCAGCCACCGGTGCCAGGTACAGAACAGGGCAGAGCTGCAGCCCAGTGCAGGGGGTGGGCAGAGCCCAGTGCAGGGGGGACAGAGCCCAGTGCGGGGGGGACAGAGCCCAGTCTGGGGAGAACAAAACTCAGTCTGGGGGGCACAGAGCCCAGTCTGGGTGGGACAGAGCCCAGTCTGTGGGGGACAAAGCCCAGTCTGGGGGGGACAGAGCCCAGTCTGGGGGGATAGAACCCAGTCTGGGGGGGACAGAGCCCTGCACGCAGTTTGGCTCCAGCTGTCCCTGCAAACACCACACAGGCACAAGCCGAAGGAGACGAGCAAAATTTGGCCTTCCTTCTGCCCCCTGTGTCAGGAGGAGAGGGCAGCTGGGGCAGAGGCTTCATGCTGAGGCTTCAGGGGAAAGCCAGGGGAGAGCAGGAGCCATTCGGACATCCAGCCGGGTCCCCCCAGCTCAGCTCTGCCCTAAAGCACTTGGTTTTCCAGAGGAGTTGACTCTACCCTTGGGCACCTACAGCCCCTGTGAGTCAGGGGAACAGCAGATGAAAGGGCTCTGGCTCACAGAGCAGCTGCTCGAAGCCTCCAGCATGGAGGAGATCCTGAGTGCAGAGGGGAGGGGGCCTGGAGCAGTCAGGGCTGCTGGGGGCTGGTGCAGTGTCTGGGGCAGAGGATCCGAGGAGAAACCTCAGTTCCCCAGTCCCCCAGTCTCCAGGTACTGGCATGGCATGGCTGTCACCGGTGTGGCATCCCGGACAGCAGCAGCGGTCACTCTCCTGATCCCATTTCTGGGGCTGGAGGGGTTTCATCACCTGGTCCTCTCAGCTGATCAGCTGTGCTTTAAGTTGGAGCTGGTTTGCCATGATGGGCTGTCACATCCATGCACAGAGGGCCTGGTACTGGGAAAGGGAGATGTTCTGCAGGGAACAAGGACACAGGGCTACAGAACTGTGGGCCAGTCATTCTCCATGCTCTGGGCTGCTCTGGAAAGCCTGTCCTCTCCTAAGCAGCGAGGGCCGTGCCTGGTCACACACGGGTCCCCAGAGCTGCCCTGGCTGGGGCTGACAAAAAACATCGCAGTGAACTCGCAGAACCAAGGGCTGCTCCTTCCATTCTCAAAAACACCAGAAAGATCTGGAATGTCTTCCCATCGCAGCTCTTCTTTCCCTTCCCTCTGCCTCTCCTCCCAGCTGGACCATTTCAGCTCCAGGGCGGACTCCAGCGCTGTCCCCACGCTCACCCGTTGTCACTGTCACTGTCACCCCTCCGGAGAGGAGCCCCGTGGGGTCCCTCCCGCTCCGTTCCGCATCACTGAGTGCATCCCATGAAACCTCCGCGGAGATGCTGCCGCTTAATTTGTGCGCGCAGATAACGAGGGAGGGCGAAAGTGCCGCCCCAGCGACAGCGACAGCGACAGCGACGGGGAGGGAGCGGTGGCCGCCCGGGATGCTCCCCATTGCCCTGGCCCCGAGGGATGCGCAGCCCCGGCACCAGCGCCCGCCCCGAGCACATCCCACGGGGAAAGCAAAACAACTGACAGCGAGAAGCGGCACTTACCGGCCGAGGGGATAATAATTAAGGGTGTTTGTCTTTAGGGCCTTTGGCTGCCGGGGAAACGGAGCCGGGCTAAGTGCTCTGCCGAGAGCAAACCTGCGCCCCCGCATCACATGAGCCCCATTAGGGCTCTCCCGGCGCGCTGGGATTCGGGGAATGGTGGGGCTGTCGGGGCTGGAAAAGGCCTGGCAGGTCACCGAGGGCGAGGGCAGCGGGAGCATCCTCAGCGCCCTCCCGGCCTTCAGCCCCACAAATGCGGGAGGGGAGGTTCCATTTCCAGGCTGGTCCAGCTCCAATAATTCTCAACATATACAGATATCCATAGACATTTTTTGTTTTAATTAAAAAGCTCCTTCACATACACAATCATATATTGAATTAGCAAGGACAATAATATATTTCTGGAGCAGAAAAGCAAAAACTTCTGCTCGGCCAGTGCCACCCACAAACTAGACAAGGAACTAAGAAGATGTTTGACAGTTTCAAACGACTTAGGAAAGAGAAATTCTCTTGTCCCAAAGACAGGGTTGGGCTCTTCTCCCAGGCAACAATTGGCAGGACAGGGGGAAACGGCCTCAGGTTGATCCAGGGGAGGTTTAGTTTGGATACTGGAGGAAATGTCTTCTCCAGAAGGGTTGTCAAGCAGCGGCCGAGTCACTGTCACCGCAGGGAGTTAGAAGGTGGGTGGATGTGGCACTTGGGGGACGTGCTTTAGGAATGGGTTGACATTGGACTCAGTGATCTCAGAGGTCTTTTCCAACCGTAACGATTCCNAGATATCCATAGACATTTTTTGTTTTAATTAAAAAGCTCCTTCACATACACAATCATATATTGAATTAGCAAGGACAATAATATATTTCTGGAGCAGAAAAGCAAAAACTTCTGCTCGGCCAGTGCCACCCACAAACTAGACAAGGAACTAAGAAGATGTTTGACAGTTTCAAACGACTTAGGAAAGAGAAATTCTCTTGTCCCAAAGACAGGGTTGGGCTCTTCTCCCAGGCAACAATTGGCAGGACAGGGGGAAACGGCCTCAGGTTGATCCAGGGGAGGTTTAGTTTGGATACTGGAGGAAATGTCTTCTCCAGAAGGGTTGTCAAGCAGCGGCCGAGTCACTGTCACCGCAGGGAGTTAGAAGGTGGGTGGATGTGGCACTTGGGGGACGTGCTTTAGGAATGGGTTGACATTGGACTCAGTGATCTCAGAGGTCTTTTCCAACCGTAACGATTCCATGAGGGAGTCTGTGGACAGCCCACGATCCCGGCTTGCCTCCCTCACCTACACCTCGCACTCTGCCTGTGATGGACCCACGCGTGAAGAGCGGCCCCGCAGCGCCCCCCGCGCTGCCGGCCTGCAGTGCTGGGGCAGAGCATCCTCCAGCTACGGCAGAGAATCCTCCAGTCATGGCAGAGCAGCCCCAGCTATGGCAAAGCATCCTCCAGCTGGGGCAGAGCATCCTCCAGCTGGGGCAGAGCATCCTCCAGCTGGGGCAGAGCATCCTCCAGCTATGGCAGAGCATCCCCAGCTATGGCAGAGCATCCTCCAGCTGGGGCAGAGCACCCTCCAGCTGGGGCAGAGCACCCTCCAGCTATGGCAGGGCATCCTCAGCTATGGCAGAGCATCCTCAGCTATGGCAGAGCATCCTCCAGCTGGGGCAGGGCATCCTCCTGCTGGGGCAGAGCATCCTCCAGCTATGGCAGAGAATCCTCCAGTCGTGGCAGAGCAGCCCCAGCTGTGGCAGGGCATCCTCAGCTATGGCAGGGCATCCTCCAGCTGGGGCAGAGCACCCTCCAGCTATGGCAGGGCATCCTCCAGCTGGGGCAGAGCATCCTCCAGCTATGGCAGAGCATCCCCAGCTATGGCAGAGCATCCTCCAGCTGGGGCAGAGCAGCCCCAGCTCCCAGAGCTGCTCCCACTCAGCGCGGGACACAAACCCCGCCTGGAATTGCTGCCAAGGAAGGGACTTTGCGAAGGACCCCCCAGACCCTGCGCGGGGCTCGCAGCGGCTCCGCGGCACCACCGCGTGGCCACGCGGGGAACTGCAGCTGCGGGCGGGGACTGTGCCTGGAAACAGCGCCGAGGCGCGTCCGAAGGCCCTGCCTGGGCTGGAGCTGCTGGTTCGGAGTGCCCAACTTTGTGTCTTGTGTTTCAGAAAAGCCCCAGGAAAAGGTATTTTTCAAAGAAAGGTGCTGGGGAAATCGTGAGACCGCTCCCACCTGTGCTCCCAGCCAGGTGGTTGTGCGACCCGTAACTTACAAAGAAGCAGCAAAGCTGGACAAGCAGTTCAGAAAGCACCAGAACATGCAGTGACTGCTGGTGAGCAATAAAAAAAGGATATCAGACCAACACAGTGAGCTGGAGGCAGCTTTAGGAGCACCTCTCTCCATGCTCATGTTTGCTACAGAGAAATTCCAATCCATCACTGAGCCAGAGCCAAGGGGGAAACCCATTTGTTGGTTTTCTTGGTTTGGGGCTTTTGTTGTTGTTGTTGGTTTTGTTTGTTTTGTTCTTTATTTTGGGCCATTTTTAGCTATCTCAGAAATGAGACTCCGCTAGAAATCAGACAGATCCCTGTGCACTTCCTTCTATCCCCATCCCTGGGCTCTCCTCCTCCTCACAGCAGCCACAGCCCACCTTGGATTCTGCAGCTCTCCCCATCCTGGTAGTTCTTTGGAAATTACTCAGCTCTAAAAGCATCACAAGGTATTCAGGGTTATTTGCAATCTTCCTGTGAGCTTTTCCTTCTGAATTCATGATCATCCCAGAAAAGAGAGGCTGCCCAGCTGTGGGCACTAATGTCTGTCCCCTCCTCTGTCTTTCAGATATTTTATGCCTGTGCTCAAATATCCCACTGGGATTATAGTTCTAATTAGGCAACTCACAGACTTCACACAGGCAGGAGCTGCCATCCTTCACCTGCAGAATAATCAGCTCCTCTGCCTTTATCAGAAGTTTCCTGTCATCCGCAGGGAGGGAAGAGATGGGCAGGAGACAGGCAAGTGACAGGGAAAGGCAGAAAAAGTGGGTTCTGCTTGAAATCAGATAAAATAAGGAAAAAATGTGAGTTTTTCCTTCTCCTGTGAGGTACAGACAGTAAAACGTAATCAATAAACCCTGAATATTGCAGCCAAGCTAAGGAGACCCACTGCAAAAATGGGAAGAGAATCTGCTCCTTTCCAACACCACCATCAGCCTGTTTGAATATATGTTTTTGGTACAAATTAAGAATAAATTCAGATATATTAAGAAGTGGGCAAAGGACACAGGAGATAGAACAACAGAAAAATTATAGAGGAATCTGCCACAGTTTTGAAAATTATCACGACCGTTCCACGAACAAAATGAACATTTAAAGCAATAAATATTAACTCAGAACAGGCAGAGGCAGTGATGGGGACACACACACGCATTTCCCCCCAGGGGCCAGCACCTCACAGGCAGGCCAAGGCAAACCACCCTTACCAATAACCCTATTTACTGAAAGCAAAGCCATCTTCCAGCGTGTTGTGTTTTGCAACATTTTAATAACCCTGAAATCGTGACTGCACCGGGACCACGTTTTTACCCCAGAAAATTTACAAGCGACTCGTTTCCAATGCATATGGGACGGTAAAACCCAAACACGGGGGGCACACACGGGGGACAAAGTGTCACAGTCACACCCAACGAAACACCTTCGCTCGAGAGGAGGGAGCAGCTGGGAGCGTGGGGGGTCGAAACGGTCCTCGAACGGCGAGCTGGGGTGTTTCTGCAGGGGCTGGAGGATGGACTCTGGCAACTTGCAGCAAGAGGTAACCTGAGCGATCGGGTGTATCCGCCGGAGAAGACACCTGGAGCCCACTAGAACATGGGCACGTCAGCCCGTCCTCCCTTGGGACAGCCACGGTGCGGGTGAGCGTCGGAGGCGTCGGAGGCGCCTCTCCCCAATTCCAAGAGTGTTCCCGGGAGAGACCCCTGGGGAGGGGGCAATGGGAGCGGGCAGGGCCGGGCTGCTCCCGCGGGCGTTGTGGTTTCACGGGAAGGTTTCACGGGGACGTGGCACGAGGACCTGGGTGAGACTGTCCAAGGGACCTGCAGGGAGCTGACACGGCACGAGGACCTGGGTGAGACCGTCCAAGGGACCTGCAGGGAGCTGACGCGGCACGAGGACCTGGGTGAGACCATCCAAGGGACCTGCAGGGAGCTGACACGGCACGAGGACCTGGGTGAGACCGTCCAAGGGACCTGCAGGGAGCTGACACGGCACGAGGACCTGGGTGAGACCGTCCAAGGGACCTGCAGGGAGCTGACACGGCACGAGGACCTGGGTGAGACCGTCCAAGGGACCTGCAGGGAGCTGACATGGCACGAGGACCTGGGTGAGACCGTCCAAGGGACCTGCAGGGAGCTGACACGGCCTGGGCATCTCCTCCTGATCCTGCCAGGTGAGCCACAGGCACTGCCAGAGTTGGAGGGAGCTGCCGTTCCCCCGGATGCTGCGGGGAATGCCGGGCATCCGTGAGGTTTACACCAAGAGTTCCTTGGAGCTCCACATGCCCTTTTTCCAGAAGTCCCCTTCCCTGAACCTGGCTCTGCAGGACTCGAGCCTGGACACTCAGCGTCAATCCAGTGAGCCGGGGGCACAGCTGGCACCGGATGGCAGGGACTCAGCAGCAGTTCATGGACACCACCAGAAGATCCATCACCACAGCAACCTTGGACTTCCTCACATCTGCTCCACACTGTAGCTGCCCACAACCCAAATCCTAAAGGGTTTTCCAATTCCATTTCCAGACTCTTCCAACTCCAATAATTCTCAACATATACAGATATCCATAGACATTTTTTGTTTTAATTAAAAAGCCCCTTCACATACACAATCATATATTGAATTAGCAAGGACAATAATATATTTCTAGAGCAGAAAAGCAAAAACTTCTGCTCGGCCAGTGCCACCCACAAACTAGACAAGGAACTAAGAAGAAGTTTGACAGTTTCAAACCACTCAGGAAAGAGAAATTCTCTTGGCCTAAGGAGAGGGAGCCATGCATCGAAGGTGCCATGGAGGGGACAGCAAATGCAATATACAGAAACCCACAAATTATTAAAAAATGTTTTCTTGCAAAGAGCCTGGAGCCATAATAGGGCGAATCCTGATCATCAGGAGCTTGCTTTACAGTTTTGAGAAATACTGAAGAGCATTGAAGCAGATGACACCAAAAATAAAGAGCTATGCAAACAGTAAAAGGTTGGTTTTGGTCAAGAGCTGCATTTCCTTTAATATTCCGGGGTGGGGCTAAACATTAAGAGTGCATTTGATTCACAAAAAGCCATCACTGCCAACCCCATGGAAGACTGAAACATCCGACTTCATAAGGGACTTTGATGACTTGGCAACAAAACTCAAGAGACACCAAAACTGAAAGCCCTCCTTGCCAAGATAAAAATGCCCAACAAAATGCAAACCAAAGAAAGAACCAAGGGAGGAAAAGAGAAGGCAACTCCCTTCCAAGAGTTTCAATAGAAACAACTGGAAGAGGAAATAAAAGAAGTGGGAAGTTCCCAGTAAAATACAACAGTGCGACTTTGGAGCCTGATCAGTAAAATGGGCAGAACAAGCTTCAGACAGGGTATTTGAGCTGTTTTGGTAACAGAAGTTACCCCCAAAGCTGAATTAAGACTATTTTAAACTTGATCATATCTGCCAGCAAACTGCAACTCTCCAGGTTGCTTGGGACTGCCTGTCCCGTGGGCCTTTCTTATGGAGTTGTGGACAATCCCACAGGTGGGTGGTCAGGGCTGGGATCCATTTCCTTATCAATCCAGCTGTCCATGGTGGTGTTTCCCGTATCCAATGGACTGGGGGAAGGAGTTTCACTGCACAAACAACACCCGCTGAGACCCAGGGCCAGCCCTGCTGTACATCACAGTCAGCACCAGTTGCCCCAGTGCCACTGCGGGTCAGGCACTGGTGTGGTGGAGGTCAGAGGAGAACACACACTCCTGGTCAGATGAGGGAGATGGAGCAAGGTTGGGATGTCCTCAGGAACCCTCAACCCTCCACCTCCTGGGTCTCAGGTTGGCATGGTGGGGCTGAAGGACCTGCGAGTGGTTCCCCACTGCAAGCACTGCCCTTAATTTAAACCATGAAAGGCCAAACATGAAAATCTTTTGGTGTTCTTACCCTCCTTAAGGGTTACTCGCTCACCTCAAGAAACTTCAGTGGCAATTTAGAGAAATCCAGGTCCAGAAATTGGGAGGCTCTGGAATGATGGAGCAGGAGAGTCATCCCCAGCCTGGCAGTGTTCAAAGGGGTAACAAGCCATCTCCTACGTTACCAAAGACATGGAAAAATGAGGAAAACCAGAATTTGAACATAAAAATGGTTTTTTCCTGCTGGCTCTGCAGTGATTTTGGATGCAACATGCAAAGCGTTCACGGAACAAGCTCACGAGTGTCACCACCAAGCAGAGGGAGCACCCACGGGGGGTGTCCTGCCTTACACATCATCCTCATTCAAAGTGAAAGAGTTAAACTTCTTCAGGAAATACCTTAACAGACTGAACAATAAATATATTTTTAGTATCCCCTGCATAAAAGAAAAATACACATTATTTCAACAGCCAAGAAAAAACTGCAATTTATTAAGTTTCAAAGAATCTTCGTACTCTTGAAAGCAACTTTCGGTGCATGTTCTTTAACAATCACATTCTATGAGGAGAATAAACATTAAAAGCCACAATTGTTGGTTTTTCTTTTTTAATCTCAGAGTTACAGACATCTTTAATTCAAAAGGAAAAGGCAAAAAAAAAAAAATAAAAAGCCCCAAAACAAAGCCCNGAGGCGTGTAATGGCAATGAGATGCAATTACTCTGAGGAAAGGTTATTCAGCTAAATACACTACTACAACTTGAGGGAAAAAAAAAGTCTTGAACCCAGTTTGTGCATAGTTCATGATCCTCTATAAAACCAGCTTTTGTTAATTTGCAATCTTGCAGGACCCTTTAAATCTGATAAAACCATTAAAAAGCTAATCTTCCAAAAAAAAAAAAAAAAAAANAGCTTGCTAGAAAGGGCTGCTAGAAAAAAAAAAAAAGAAAAAAAAAAGAAAAAAATGTAATGCACAAGTTTCCTGATCCAAGCAGGCAGGGAGCACAATGTTCATATAATTTTTAAAACATACTTGAAGTGTATGTTATTCCATTGTCTTTCTTCCTTTCAAAACAATCAAAAACATTGATCTTTTTTTAAACATAAAGCGATTTTTTTAATATATAAAGCACTCTTCAAACATCTATTTCTTTTGAGTCCATTATTTGGTAAATATGTAACTGCTACACATTAGATTAGGTATTTTCTTCTTTCTTACTGTCTTTTTTTTTTATTTTATTTTGTTTTTTAATAATATCTTCAGTGCTAGGAGTTGGGTTTTAAAAATACATGAAATGGTGTGGAGTTGCTCCTCGGGAAACCCGGCTTTCCTGAGACATCTTCCACCATGTGCAAGATAGTGATCACAAAGTTTTCGCCACTTTGACGAAGAGGAGGAAAACAACAACAAAAATAGTACACAGCAATGGCCAAAGGAAAGGATAATACAACAACACTGTTCAATCCCAGAGCTCTGAAGTAGCATATCTTCATTCTGAAAATAGTTTTCTTTACGATGGAAGTCTTTTTTTTTTTTTTGTTTTTTTTTTCTTTAATTCCTTTTTTTTTTTTTTTATTTTTATTTTAAAGTTTGAAGGAGAAAAAAAAGGTCTGTAAACAGGTGGGAGCCAAAACTCCGGGCTCCTCCAAAAGCAGTCAAAACTTATGTCCAAGTGCTTGTTTCTGTTCCTGCTTGCAAGGGAACTATCAACTCTTTACAATTATCTATGGCCACAGTTCAACAAGAGTATTTCTTTTTTTAAACTTTATATTCCGAATGGAAAAATGGTGCAATACTCCGGTAATAATTTTCTTGCATTAGTCCACAATAAAAAGCCGCTAAAGGTAGATATACATATTATTCTCCAGAGATACACACTGTAATTTTTAAAATGCAATAAGAGTCCTTGAGTAAACATTTACACGTGAATTGTCGCCGGCCCCTTCTATCAGTTTCTTTCCTTTTTTTTTTTTCTTTTT
>VWZG01003565.1:544018-639042 GCA_013396735.1 Grallaria varia
AAAGGGTTTCAATTTTTTTTTTTTTTTAAATTTTTTTTTTTTTTAAATTTTTTTTCATTTTTTTTTTTTTTTTGTTGTTGTTCCTTTAGTGCTGATGATTGTTATTTCCGTTCTCTTTTTCTCTCGTTTCCTAGATGGACTCCCCGCTGAGAAGATCCCCCGGGAGGAGAGTATTCAGAGGCGTGGGGCTCCCGATGACTCGGCCGTCGTCGGCGCTCGGGGGTCCCCAAAGGCTGCTGGAGTACTGGGGGACCCCTCCCCAGAGCAGGTCGCTGCTGCCCTTGCCCCCCAGGCACGGGGGGTTCCAGTGGCCGGCGTCGGGGCGCACCAGCCCGTGGGAGCTGCCCGAGGAGCCCAGGCGGCTCGGCGTGGATCCAGTGTTGGACTGCCAGCTGGAGGTGGGCGGCAGCGCCTGGCCCTGCGCGAGGAAACGGTTCACTTCCTCCTCACCAGCAAACTCGGCCAGGATGGTAGTGTTGCCCAGGACACACCTGAGGGCACAAAGGGAAAGGGGTAAGGACGAGAGGCAAGGGGGGCAAAGGGCACTTTGGGGGATGCCCGAGATGTGTGTGCTGCGAGAACTGGGATTGTTCAGCCTGGAGAAGAGAAGGCTTTGGGGTGGACCCAAGTGCCACCTTCCAGTACCTGAAGTAGCTACAAGAAACATGGACAGAGACTATTTACAAGGAGTGCAAATACAAAAAAATAGGAGACTATTTCCTGGAGTGACAGGAAAAGGGCAGTGGATTTAAACGCAAGAGAGTAGGTTTAGATTGGATATTAGGGAACAATTCTGCCCTGTGAGGGTGGGCAGGCCCTCGCACAGGGTGCCCAGAGAAGCTGTGCCTGCCCCATCCTTGAAGTGTCCAAGGCCAGGGTGGACGAGGCTTGGAGCGACCTGGGCTAGTGGAAGGTGTCCCTGCCCATGGCAGGGGGTGGAACGAGATGAGCTTTAAGATCTCTCCCAACCCAGGCCATTCCATGATTCTGTGATACAGATCCATCTTCCTCCAAGCTGGAATCGAGGTAAAGATTTACACCACACCCACTCACTTGGAGCAATCCCTGTCTCTCTTACAAAGCCTTCTCTGTCCTGTTTTCTATCCACCTTTCTACATCCACAGGCAAACACCCAAAGCCACGTGTGTGGAGATCACCTCCTCCAAGTGACACATCCTGGGAGCCTGAACTCTCTTAGTATAAGGACAGAAACCCACCAGCCAAATGATGGTTCTGCCACCTCAGTGCTTTCATTATACTCATGCTATAACCTGTTGATATATTACTTTCCAACACTAAGCACTCAAGTATTCTCCTGAAACATTCTTCATCCTCCCTAATGTCACTGATTCATCCCTCAGATTCTCCAGCTTTTATGCCAATTAATCCCATGGGTTTTATAACTCCTAAAAAGCACCTTTTGTTGTCATACAATTCTCTCATAACTCCTTTAAAAGAGGTGACCACCATGAACACACTCCTTATTTATCATCATTATGCCCCTTCTGTAGCTCTCTAAAGCTAAAACCTTGTCTCTCTCTCTGAGCTTCATTTGGAATCCTTACCACATCTTACAAATTCTTTGCAGACTCACAGGTAACAAATCCTAACTGAGCACATTATTACTGATGAATAAAGTTTTGTAATTACCTCTTATTCAGTAGTACACGAGTATCTATCCCCCAGTTAATTTTTCTCTCTCTCATCAGTTAATTTTGAAAATCAGATTAAGGTAATATTGACCAGTTCTGTTTCCTGGCAAATAGATGCCTAAGAAATTAGTTTCTGAGATAAAACTGGCTTAATAACAGAAGAAACAGAGAGCAGAAACATACATGTGAAGAGACTTTTGGGCCTTGGCTGCTTCCTCCTTGGAACTGTATCGGACCACAGCATTCCCTTGTGTCAGGTTCAAGTGGAATGTTATGAGAGGGCCGTGTTGCAAACACAGTGTCCGCAGTGTGGAGCCATCGATCTGGGGAGAGGGAAGGGAGGAAACGTTATCTGTGGTGTGACTGCTTTAAATGCTTGTTCAGCAAGTTTTAAAAGCTACAGAGTAAGTCTAAGTGAAAGGAAAAAAAAGGAAGACTTACAGACTTATCACTCTCTGCACTAAGGGAGACATGCTGGTTTTTTAAGACTTGCCTACAGTTCAGTGCACAAAATTTCCCACTTTACGCTATATAAATTATATTTATCACTGGAAGTCCACAGAAATCGAGAAGTATGTCAGAGGAAAAACACATTGTTCATAAGTGTAACTGAATTTTTCCTAAGATTAATTTCGATGTCTGCATTCAAGGCTTTGTGGTTTATATTCTTCCTTCAGAATGACATTGTGTGAAGACAAGTAGAGGACTTGACACACTTGTGAGAAGAACCAAAAAAACCCACAGGAGAAGTAGATTTTACATCTCTGTGTCTGCTTTAAAGCATCATTCACCTCCAAACTTACACATACATCAATGGTGCCCACTGAATGACTAATTACAGCCTTAAAAGTTCATTCTTGATTTGACAGCACTTTGAAAACTTAACAAATTCCCTGAAGAAGACAGATACTTGTAATAAATGCAGAGTAATTATTCTTCCTTCAAATGAGTCGAATGACCAAGGCTGCTAAATGTTGCTCTTATCATCTCTTGGATGTGCCAGGTCTTTTTTCCCTAACCAGTTATGTCCAAATCCAGTTACCTGGGGGGTGAGGTTCCGAAGAACCAGCCAGCTGCTTGTTCTCCCTGAACTGTCAGTACTCCATGCAGAACCTGCAAAAAAATTCCACAAAAAACCCCCATCTGATCATGGTCTGGAGAGAACATTACAAGCAATTATTAAAATATTACAATATTACAAGCAAATTTATCTGGACTCACAACATACTAGCAAGCCTCACTGCTACTGAAAACAAACCCTACAGCTGTTTCCTTACATTTACTGTCTCCTCTGGAATGAAAGGCTGTGGAATGAAAACCTGCTCTTGTTACATTTGAAAGGTCTGTGGCATTTTCCACACTCCCACAGTAACTGGCAGCTGCAGGTATGACACTGCAACAATCTGGACCTTCAGGATGCATTAGAATTAATCTGGAAGGCACGCTGTAAAAGCAATTCTGATGTCTAAGCCCAGGCTGCTGCTTGCTATTAAAGATTTTATAGCACTGCAGCACTCTGCTATCCTGCCAGTGACAGATTAATGTTCATGACTTATTCAAAACAGGTATTTCTGCACTGACAATGCCCTGATTGAAGATACAAGGACACAACCAACAAAACCTGCTCTTCCAACCTCAGCCTGGTGTTTTACAGCTTGGAGTTTTACAATAAGAAACTGCACAAGCCTGATATTTATGAGTGGCATTTGAGAAACCACAGTGGGTCCTGTGGTGACACACATGACCACACACAGGCTCTGGAGAGAATTTGGGCAGCAGCAGTATCTGGCCACAGAGGGGGGTTGGTGAAAGAAACAGATCCAAAATTATTGACAAGAAGAGGGAAGAACATTTAATTCTCAGCTTAGTGAAAACAGATTAATAAAATAGTCAGTTTTATAAAATAGATGTAATACTTGCATATGTATCTATATTTATACAGATATAGATATCTCTATATAAATATATATACAGCCAGATCCATAGTTTCTCATATTTAAGCAAAACAACATCTAAAAAAAAGTCTGTGTGAAAAAACTAAGGCATCCCCTGAGAGCCCTGCAATGCCATCAGGTCCTAAATGCTTCACACCCATGCTCCAAACACATGTTCCATATTAAATTTCCTGGGCTCATCTTGAAGCCTCACATGCAGTCTTAGATCACACCACAAAACAAGGCACATGTTTGAAAGGCACGTTTAGACATTAAGGAAACGTGAAGAAAAAAAATCCAAGTTGGAGTTAAATAATTAGGCAATTCCTATGTAAAATTACTCATATGACCACCTGAACGATGGAAGCTGCATCTACAACTTGGCCAAAGGGAAATGTCCCCAAAAGAGACACACTCTCCGTGTATTGAACCCCAGATTTTGGAGCCTGACACACAGAATAAAAGCAGGGGTTACAAAGCAGAGAAAGTGGGTACCAGAGGAGTAAGAGCTGGTCCAGCCCAGGGGACTGGCTCCCCACGTGGATGATGGCTTGGTGTTGGTTAAGCCTGGAGGGGGTCTCGTCGGAGCCGTAGTGTTTCTGGGTACCTTCCAGAGTTCGTGGGACAGAGAGGCTTGTGTGTGAGAGATCGGGCCAGAGGACCACGTGGACTTGATGTCTGACAGTTTACCTGCAACACAAAAAACAACACTTGTGTATTCTTAATTTTAAACCCAGTAGGATGGGTATCATTGGCTTTTTGGGAGGAAAAGAACAACGTTCTGTACCACCCAGTACTACAAATCCTATATCCTTTGAACCTACCAGTGCTTACATTTTCAAATACTATATAACACTATACTATACCTACTACATCTGTTGGACCCACTGCTGTTTACATTTTCAAATAATTTTGTATTTCATGAACCTCACAATACCTGCTACATATACAGCTCCCTTGTTAAAATCTCCTACTGTTTCGCTTTCTTGTACAACATGATAAATGAAAAAAAGCACAGAAAATGAATTTAGGTATTTGGAATCTGATTTCACCAAAATTATAATGAAACACTTCAAGACTGTCTCTCTCAAAGGTGTAACAGGACTTAAATACATTTTCTAACAACTTATTTTAGCTAATATAGTCCATATGTTCTTTTGATATATTATTAAAATTCTAAAGATCAAAGACCAACAAAAACCTTATTTCTCAATATTCAAAGTTAGTGATGCTCTTTTTTTCCAAGAATCTTTGAGAAAAATGTTTTCAGAAGTTCAGACCATATCACAGCCTGTCAACTCTCTGTAACTTTCTGCAGTTCAGTTTATTTTCCTAATCGGTTTTTAAACTCTTATTACTGTTCCTGCCAAATCAGTTTTATAAAATATCACAAAACTAAGAACATCAAATATAGTTTAGCATTTAGAGAGGCAGACAAAACTGATGGAAATTATGGAGACCAAAACTAACCCATTTATTCACCTTTTGACCTTATACTTCCCTACCTTTCCTCCTTGCACCAACACATGTGCAGTTAGAGCCCAATTTCCTTGTCAGAGCACAGTCCTGCTGTTACCAACACTGGCAGCACGTGTTGGACTGGAATGGACTAAAAGGGACACATCCTGCATCTTCTGCCACAGCAAATGATGCTGTGATTGTGCTGCCTTAGTGCTTTTAATACTGATTGCAGAGTAAGAAAATAATTGGTCTGACAAAGCCCAAAATGCAAAAAATCTTGTGGATTTTTACAAAACTAGATTTGAACTGGCAAATTTAAGTTTATACTGGATGCAGTGTTTTGCATCAGGCAGCCACTGAGGGTTTTTTTATCAGCCCTAAAGCCAAATTTACCAGTTGCCAAATAACAGCCTCACTTTTATATATATATATATATATATATATATATACAGACACTCCCCAAATTGCCTCAATTTATCTAAATCATTTAACTCAATGACTTTATACTGAATCATAACACATTAAGTGACTGGCAAACTGTAGCAACAAAAATAACTTGACAATGATGATGAGGACATTAATGAGTGTAAAATGGTGGGAGGGAAGGGAGCAAGTCTGAGTTGGAGAGCTCAGAGCAGCCCAGCCTGGGATGTGGCACACAACACATGCACATCACCACAGAGCAGATGCTGCTATGTCACTACTTCTCATGGGGGTAACACAAACATTAGATGACACTGCAAAAAAATTAGAAGGAAATAAAGCAGAACTGCATGGCAGACCAAGAAAAACAAGCCATTCCTTTCTTTTCCTTTCACTGGAGGAAAACATTCCAAACAACCCCTTCTTGTTTTGCATTCTGCAGTACGACCTGGAGGCTGAACCTTCCTTCATTCAGAGAAGTGCAGGGTTTTCAGTGGTTAGATATGAAAATGCTAATCCAAACCACAGAGCAGCCCCAACACATTTTTATAATGGGACAAACTGCATATTTAGGCAGGTAATTTGCAAGCACAGTTGCCATGTTTTGCAAAGATATGCTATAGAATTCAGAGCTCATTAAAAAGAATGGGGTAATTATTTTGTCCACCTACAAGCTCAGACAAAAGTGGAGCACCAGGCTTTGGCTTGGTTATTAAAAGACACTTAAGAGCCCCAAACCCAACCCTTTCAGAGCCATGCAAAGTAACTCCTGGAGGTACTACTGAAGCTTTTCCTGAGCTGAAGATGTTTCACTATTAACAGTGAGTTTAGTAAACAAAATTTCGTATCAGCTCTTACTGGAAAGGTCTAGTAGGGGTGTCCCTGCTGAGGTCCTAGACAATACTCCTCCTCAGAGATCTCTGTGCCAATGGAGAGTGACAGCACATGGCACCAAGTGGAATAAATACACTTTTCCTTAGCACAATTCCAGGCACACCCTCCAACACTCGCCGCTGAAGGGCCACCAGGAGAGCTGCCTACCAAGGACAGTACTGACAACACACTCCTGTCTCAGGCAGCAGTCCTGTAACCACGGGGAAAGCACTTCCTAGGGCCTTTTGCTGAGAATGCAGAAGGATGTGGAAGTAGAAAGGCCAGTTCCGTACCTGCAATGCTAGGTGCAGATGCAATGCTGCTGAAAGAGCTACTGTAGCCGGAGGCACTAAGCGGCCAGGCACTCGATGAAGGCAGCGTGGCATTCTGAGATGATGTTGGGGATGACCCTGCAGAACCAGCAGAGAGGCAACTAAGAAAGATGGGCATAATGATGTTTGGTGTGACATAAGGCAATCTGTTACGTGCAAATACAAACCATGCAAAGGAATTTCCCTTAATCAGGCTGGTCTCTGAAGGCTAGGAATGAAATGTTATTGAAAGCGTGATAAGGTGAAGCAGAAGTCTTTAGTAGGAAAGAGAAGAAAGCTGGCACAGTAGCAATTATAGTAGTGACTGTGAGGGAGGCAAATTCTGCATTTCCTTTAAGATATGTGACTCAAAAAATCAGTGTTACACTGTTTAGTCTCAAGAACAGGCTTCATTTGTCAAGGTCCTCTGCCAGCTGACTTAGGTAATGGCAACTGTAGATGAGCAGAGATGTATATGATAAACTAACCTCCTACCATGGGTGATCTGCCCTAAATTACTCAAGGTAAGCACTTCCCTTACATTCTAATGCCCACAGGCATCTTTAAATTTTTGCAGACTTTCAGGAAAGTAAGGATATATTTTAGCAATCTCTTCTTCAACTGATAACATAAATGAAATAGCCTGAAACCACCTCAGTAAATCATTTACAAACTGAGGAGCTATCTAAGCACACATTCCTTTACTGGCAGCAAATGAAAGAAACTGAACAAAAAATAAAAAATGTTCATTACAAAGACTAGAAGAGCTGGAAGTATCCTCTCTAGCCACCACCAACATCAAGTGTATATCCTGGGTGACTTATCATTCCTGTCACACAGAGATGGACTGTGATACTGAAACATCTTTAACTGACTAATAAAAAGAGGTGCATTCTTTCAAATAGAGCACTGTGCTGAGGTAGAAGGGAGGAATTAAAAGGACAATCTCATCCATCACAACTCAATAAAAAAGACAGGCTGTATTTTCAACTGGAACAGCAACCAACCAAACTTTACCTTAGCCAGACCCCCTGGACTCCAAAGGACGCCAGTATGGACATCAAGTTTCAAGTGAAATAACTCTGTATTAGGCCTTCTCTGAAAATAATCTATTTCTCAAGCAGGAGTGATGAAATTATAGCACATTCAAATGCCTGTGTGTCCACAGAGCTGAAAGTGGCCCCGATTCCTTGTGGCTATGTACTGGAACAAAATGTAGCTGACCCTGCAAAGCTTCATTAGCAAACAGGGCACAGCAAAACCCAACCCAAAAGCTCGGGGTTTGCCTGTTTCTGAGTGCAGATTACACACCAACAGAGCCAGTGCCCTTCTCCAAAGCACAAAGACCTATAGCAGGTATCTGACTTACAGGAACAGCTCTGTAGGTTCACACTTTTGGCCTGAAGGAAGTAACTCTTGGGTGCACCACATCTAAACTGCCACTGGATTACATCTTTATACTTTGTGTAACTTCAAACTTTCCTGCCCCTTCAAGCACATTTAGGGCATTAGAAGTTAATTCAACATCATTCACGCACACAAATGCTCTGTCTTTCAGCATAAATAAAAATTGCTTCCTGGCCAGAGACAACGAAGCCCCTGCTTCCTTTCCCTCACATTTCACATCCCTTGCTGAATTAACAAGCCCAGAGCTGGACGCCCATTTCAAGGACAGTTCTGATTTACAATCTGTGCTGATATCTACTGGAACAAAATCCATGATTTTAATCCTGACAGGTCCTTCTGGACAACCTGACTGTGCTATTCCTGTGCCTATTACAGTGCTCTAATAGAGTGCAGATACCTTGGCTATTTTGGCACAGCACTTTTCCTTTGATCCCCTTCCAGCACACCTAACAAACAAGTAGCACAGTCCCAATGCTTTATTGTTTTAGAGAACTCCCTTTTTATTCTGAAGTAAGCACTGCCAAGACAAAAGGAATGGAAATGGCAATGGGAATTAGTAGTTTACTAGTCAATTCCCTTTCTTTTTTTTCTTTTTCTTTATGGTTTTGGGGATAAAACAGCTCTAATTTATTTTGCTGACTGATCTTCTAACAAAGCTACAATTAATTAGTGTGCCAGAAGCCTGCTGCCTCAGCAACAACTGTGAAACTTTTGTATTGTGTCTTCTTAGCATTTCACAAAGCATATGTAGGAAGGTGAGCAGTGTGGAGACCAAAATCTTGTTCAAAACCAAGTGTTACTTCCAGTGACCACAGAAGTTTAAACTACATCTCACAGTCTTTTCCAATATAAAAATGTTTACATTCCCATGGAAAACAAGAATCTTCTTAATTCCTTATTTAAAACAAGGACAGTTCTGAGCAGAAGCATTATTAGATTAAGAGTACGTGCAAAAATAAGCTGCATCTGTAACAAATGAGGTCAGCCTTTTTGGAAAGAAAAAGAAAGAATGCACAGATGTGAAAGCAACTTGTGTGTTTACCTCCACTCTTGAGAAGATAGCGATTAACATCCTGTATCGTGGTGTTTATGGTAGGCCCAGTTGGAACACTTCCAGGAGTAACATCGGGGTCATTTTCAGGATCAATATTCTGCAGTCCTTTCCATGGCACTCCTGGATGAAACTCTGTTCCAAATACAACAACAAAGAGAAGTGTATAAGGTCATAATTCTCCAAAGTTCCTGGGCATCAGAAGGATTCAATAAATCAACCCAAAAGCACGTTTTAAGGACACAAGAACGTTGTGTTTTGTTACCTGGTGGCCAGTTTATGCTGGAGCCATTGGAGATTTTATCACTATCGGATTTGGCACGTGACCAGCTGTGAGGAACAGCTACGGGTGGGCTGGCAGGAGACTCACTGTTCTGAATCAGATCATACCGGCCATAGGAGTCATCAATGGAGGACTTTCCTGGAGGACCAATACTTAAACCTCCAGGTATAGCACCTGTAAGGAATGAGATTGGAAAGGCTTGGTTTAGGAGTGGGACTAATTTGGAGTATGGGATTTCATCAGTCCCTATATTTTGTAATTATTTTCTTTTTTTTTATTTTTGGTGTTGCAAAGATAAAAGGAAAACTAAGGTACAAACACAGTAAGACAGGCTTAACAGCCTCTGAAACCTTACTCAGGGCTATTTGCATTAAATTCCTGCCAAAAAGAGACTTAAGGAATTCAAATCATTATACTGATGGTAAACAGGAACTTGCTGAGACAGCATACTAAGGAATATCACTGCAGGCAACCCCCTCATCTCATCCTTCCCAAGGCATTCATTGCTGATGGGATGGATGATTTGAAATCATTCCCATGTTCCTACAAACTATCAAACAACAATTTGGCATAAGTAGTGCAGCTACTTGCAGAATAAAAAATTGTCACAGAAGGAGTAATTTATTCTGCTCATAATAAAATCCAGGATATAAGAGTTAACAGAGCCCAGTGCTCTAACAGAATAAACTTTGGTAGAGGAAATAAAGGAATAACTGAGTCAGGGATAAAGATAACTGCTTGGGATTAAGAAAGGTGTTCAAACAGAATAGCAATCACTTCCGGAAAAATAAGAAGTTTGTGCTCTTCATTCCAGGGTGGGTAACTATGTAATCCATCATGCCTTTGTACTGCACTGGCTGGGAAAGGTTGATGATACTGGAAAAATAGTGGGAGAAAGGCAATGTAAAGTTTTTTAGGATTGAAGGTATACAGGTCTGGAATAAGGGGAAGGTGGTGGGATTTTTTTTGCCAACACTAAAGGGTTGTTCTACTTGAACACCATGTTCTCAGCAACAAAATTCAACAGATGAGAAAAACCATTTCTACATTGCATGCAGGGAGACAGAGCTGTAGGCACTTCAATGCACTGCTGAATGTGACTGCAGAAATTATTTATAAAATCTCATGGGCTCAGAAGGCAATTGGTACCAACCATTTATGAGCACTTACACAACAGAAGGAAACATGAGAAAAATAATTACAGTTGCCCTATGGCTCAAATCCCAAGAATCCAGACTGACACAGGGATTAGGGGGCCATACCGTGCTTGGTGGAGTTCTGGTCAAGAGAAGAAGCAGCACTAGACAGATTATCCATTGAGTTGGGGTGTGTCCACTGAGGAAGGCGAGACTGGGACTGAGAAGTGTCCTTCACTGACAAACCACCAGTAATGTCCATGTTATTTACATTCATGTTCGGGTTCAGTCCAGCTGAGGGGAAACAGGACATTAGATATCTGTAATATACTGGGGGATTAAAAGATGTGTTTCAAAACCCAGCTACAGGAATTACTGACCATTCATCTTCAGACATCTGTGTGCATATCTGTCTAAATGCATGTTTTCAACCTGCTGTCAAGACCTTTTGCTCTTCTGGGAATACCAATAGATCTCCCATGAATTCAGAAAGTGTTAAAAACTTTGCTAAAAAGCAGGGGTAAGATGCAGAGATAACATATTAAAGCTGTCAGTGTTTCTACTTGCACTCTCCTCACTTGTCTCAGGAAAGGCATTCTGGAAGAATCCACTGGAATGTTATGTTTATACCAGCGAAAAACTTCCAGCATTCCATGGCTAAGCCAAAATATTCCCAGTGTCTCCTCAACACACCCCCATGATGTCTGACACATCATTTTGCTAACATTTCAGAAGTCCCAAACAAAGCAATTAATTAAAGGTCAAACTGTTCATCAGAGCAGGTATTGTACCAGACGGGCTTATATTTTGTATACACAGAACAGAACCACTCAGACTGTTATTTAGGGAATAACTTTGACATGCTCCTGTGACATGAATCTGGGTCTTTTTGATATATAATCCTGAATGTTAGCAGATCACAGGAAGCTGAGAAATCATAAGAACCTCTTAGATTTAGGCCTTTAATTCACAAATTCTTTTGCCTTCTGATGCTCCCTGCCATAACAGCTCACCACAGCAGTCAGAATTACCTTCTTAACTGCTGCATGGCAGATAAAGCTTGGCAATTCTATTGTACCCAGCATAAAGAGAGTCACAAAGAGATTAAATTAATTCCTTTATGTCATAAAGGAAGTCTGCAGCATACATCAAACAATCACACAGCAAACAGGTTGGAAAGGTTGCTCTGTTCTCCCTGTCTCCAGGCCCAATCAATTATTTTGACATCAATCATATTTGACAGATCTGTGTCTAACCTACCACAGAATGGCTGGTGAGGAAGATTTCAGGAACTTCCCAGATAATTTATTTCAATACTCTACTTTGCTTACAGCAACTAAGTGATCCTTAATGTTTCAACAGATCTCCTTTTATACAACACAAGTTTATTACCTCTTGCATTAACGACATGCAAGAAAACATTCAGAGCTCTTTTACATTTTTGAAGATTCTTCCATGTGTCTTAAATCTCCTTTTTAGACCACAGTGAGCAGAGGATTTCCTTTTTTCCTCTGCAGCTGTGTTTTTGAAACATCTAATCATCTCTACTACACTCTTCCTGCATTCCTTCAAACTTACCCATATATTTCTTGAAATACACTGACCAACACTGATGCCTTACAGATGCTGATTACAGCAGAAAGACGACTTTGCTTGACTTTCCCAGATATTCTTATTTATCAATACAACACTTGTGCATTTTACATGACACTGTTAATTTACATTTAGTTCATAAACAGCAACATGTGTGAATAGTTAATTAGGCAAATTTTCAGTTCTGATATTTGCAGGGAGAACACAGGTAAGCAAATACAGCCCACCTGCACAGCTATCACAGAGGCATGTAGTACCACAATTTTGTTTTGGTGTTCCAATGTTATTCAACAAATAAATAAATATATATATTTATATCAGTACTTGTTACACTGTGGTGCAAAATATTTAGATGCTGAATTAAGGAAACAGACTCCCCCTTGTGTTTCCCACGTGGACCTGCTGCTTTGAGGGCACTCACCAAGAGGGTAAGGAGCAAAGGTGTTCGGTGAAGACTGTTGCTCTTTGGTCTGCAGGTCAGGTAGGCCGGGAGCCTGGGGATGGGGTGAAAAGCTATCCATGGCTGATTTGCCTGCAGAGGGGTGCAAAGATAGATGTGGAGGGGGAGGCTGCTGCTTCATGAGCAGGGCCTGGGCCAGCTGGCGCTGGTGCTGCTGGATCTGCTGCTGCATGTTATTGATTGTACGTGCAACCTGCGGGAGAGAGAATCCATAAGTGCTCGGTGGAACAAAAAGACACCAGATTTCTTTTCTCTACGGTGAAATAACACAACAGATCTCTTTACAAATAAATTTGACTGTATTAAAGGGTGAAGAGCTTCCCTCCAATAATGCTGTGGAACAGCTCTAATGCTCAGCACCCTTTGCTGTTCAACACCCCTGCACTGCATTCCTGTTTTAAGGATGCTTTAGCTGCTTGGGTACAATGTCATTCAGTCTCTTTAAGCTATTGAAACCAAACTAATGCAGAGATTGAGCTGGCAGGCAAACATACTTGCTGCTCCTGTTGTCTCATGGGTCCGGAAACATTACGCTGAGCCTGTAACATCTGCTGCTGGATTTGTAAACGTTGGTACGCCTGGAGAGACAAGGGAGAGGTCAGAGCCCCGGCACACACAACAGGCTGAACATGCTTGCCTGAACTGCTCTGGTACATCATGAAATAGAAAAGACAAACACTGGAGTTCTCTGAAAACAGTCAATGAAGCAGAAGTAACAACCTTGTCACAAATGTATTTTATAATACATTTATTTAAAGCCCGGTGAATGGTTTTTTTTAAGCCAAAAGAAAAATATGAATAAGTTTGTGAGCAAAAAATGGTCATTGAAGAACCCACTTCTTTCGGTCAGTTGTGTGTGTTGACATGTAACACACAGATCAGTGCTGGCTGAGAATACACTATGTTACTCACAGCTGTAGGAAGACAACTGACTTTTCATTCCACTGATCAGCTGTAAAGGATAATTATTCCACAAATGGCTATTTATAAAGCCTGAGGCAAAAAATACAAGTTTGTTTCTTTAAAAAGAAACACTACCAAAGAAATCAGCATCTGATTGTTTTGAAGATCTGTCATATCATTTAAAAATTTAGTTAGCAATTCTCCATTTTATCTTCATGCCTTCAATACTGATTTAGAGCTTATGTGCCATGTCTTTTAACTTACCAGCTGCAGCTGATAGAGCTGGTTCAACATCGTCATATGCTGAGGATTATTAATTGGCGAGGTTAACTGTGCAGGGCTGAGACCAATGTTTTTTGCTGCAAACTGCAAAAGCTGTGCTTGAACCTAAGGAAGAGAAGTGCATTAAACACAGTACATTTACTTCTAACAGAAACAACTGTGTGAGCCATTCATGAGAGTCACAAGACATCAGCTGGAAAATATTACTCTTACCAGAAGTAGCACCATGAACTATCCAAAAATTTGCAAGGTTATCTCAATATTACTACTCTAAGGTTCGTTTAGAGAAAAAGATATGAAAACAAACTCTTCAGAAACACCACTGTTTGCAAAAAGGAACACAAGAATATGCCCTCACAAGTCATGTACATAATACACATGTGAGACCATCTCAGCCATGCAACATGTAAATAAATAACAGGGACACAGCCAGGCAGCAGTGGCTGCAAACCTCAGGAGAGGAGAGTGAGTATGAAGAGTTCCAGGGAAAGGGAGAACTTATGAGTGAAGTGCTGTCTAACCTGAGGGGATAGAAACTGAGGCACTTGAGCACGAAGACTAGGCTGGGATGAATTAAGAGGTTGCACTGGCGGTTGCTGCGGCTGTTGCATGGTCCTGGCTTGTGCTGCTCCGCTATTGCCAAACATACCCAGATTGCCACTCGGTATCTGCAGCAGGACAAGAATGGCACTGGCATGTAAAGACATCACTCAACACATAACCTGGACGTTACTTAACAGTGCAGTCTCTATTCTCCGTGATCATGACAGCCATGAATAAAGAAACCAGCACATACAGACTGTACAGACAACCAGGTTCAGAACTGGGCATGGCAAGAATTGCCATGTACCCAACAGCCCAAACCCCCAAAATGCTGTACAGGTGCCTGAACAAAAGGCAGCTGAAGTTCAAGATGCCTTAGAGGGTCATGAGATGAACAATGAAAAGTACCTATCAAAAACGTTTGTATTTGTGTAGCAAGGGAGAATGGAGGCATTAAACTCACAGCATCCCCATCCTCAAGTTAGCTAAGCCGTTTTTTTCACTGAATCATTTTTCAAAGCTCCTGAAAATGGACATGCTATTTGTGCAGACTCTGTTTCAGAAAGATCTGCTTAATGGGTTGTAAGTGCTGGACAAGTATTGCCTCAAAAAAACTAACTTTAAAAGAATATACGTAAGAGCCACCATAGAATTACAGACAGCGTTTTTCTGTGTAGTTATTTTTTGGTTTTGCTAGAACTTCACTTTGATGGCAAAAATAACGTTTTCATAATCAACAGCCATTTACAGCCTCTCACTCTTACAGAGTTCACCAGTCCTCCCCTCCACCTCCTTTCCTTTTCGTTCTTGTCAGCATGTTCTACCCAAGGGCCCTTTGCCTCAATGCTCCATCTGACCCAGGTGCTGGAACCCCAGTTTCTTTCCTGCCACCTGTCAAAACTATGAGCTGCCTTGACATTTAGAGCAGGAATAAAACAGCCCCCATCACTTCTCCCCCAGCTCATCACTGAATAATTAACCCAGCCAAGAAAGACGAATCAGAGCAACATCTCTGCCTTAGAGCCCGTGACAATTAGCAGTGCGTCCAAAAAAGAGATTTCCCATCAATCAAGGCAGAGCCACACCAGGGTTCAGGGATATAAATCCACAGCACTACAGTCTCTTCCTGATGGATGCATGTCACTATCCTGCTAATTACAACTAAGCAGTTGTTTTATGTCCTGTAAGGTGAAATGTTTACACAGCAGGTAGTTGCTCCACTGATATTTCACACGAACAAAGATGCTGCACTTTCAGTTTAGACCCATTTTCCTTGGGGAAGTGACTGACAGGCGCTAGCAGCTAATCCAAGAGAGCTGGAATTGGCCTTGCATCTCCCCGACAGCCTTACCTGTCTAGAAGAATTCAAGTTTTGCATGCCCAGCCCTGAGGCAATCCCGCCCAGGGTCTGATTAGGGAGTGCACTGTTTGAAAGGGGGAGCTTCAGGCTTGGTGAAGGCAAAAATGGTGAAGTAGTGGGCTCTTCCACTAGGCCGCCATCCTGATTGGAGAAAGAAAGGGTGAGCTGCGTGCGGTGCCAGGAGCAGACAGCACACAAAACAGTGTCCCACGGAGACAGAGAAGGGCAGGGATGAGTAAAAAGATATGCAGAAGAAAAAAAAAAAAGGTATGGATAACAGGGAATGAGAAGCATGGAGTGAAGGGAGAAGAAAAAGAGAAATAGCATTAAGGTACTGTTTTTCTTAACTTTGTTGCACTTAATCCCCCAATGCATAATCACCCTCACCCACCTCTCCAGAGGAAAGGAGGGATTCTAGCAGCCAGCTGCAGAGCTATCATGTGGCCATTGCCTCCTCCCCACTTGGATTATCTCCTCTTTTCTCCACCAGATTGAAAGGTGGGAAGGGAAGAGCGCCAGCACGTTCCAGGGAAGTCCTCTGTCTGTTTGGAAAACTCTCAGCAGCGGAGCACAGACATGGGACACATCACTTCAGCTAACCCAAAACTTGGGAAAGGCCAGATCAGCTTATTTGACACCAGTTTGGATTGGCTCCACATCATAGCTCTGCTCTTAAAAAAAGCATTTTTGCATTAATCCCCTTTCCTAACTGAGACACATGAGCCTCTCTTAATATTCACATAGTGCTGAGTTATTAATACCCACTATGAAACATTACACTGCACCCAATGAACACAAACCACTTAAACCCAATAATGACAATATCGTCTGTGCAGCCTTCCTGAACATCCCCAGGAGGAGGCAGGTTTTGGCAAGGCAGGAGGAGCCCCCTCTGATAACTGGGCTGAGCACAGGAGGCAGCCCCCGTGGGGGCCAAACAGCAAGGCAGAAAATAAAATAAATTACAGAATCCCCAATCAAACAGGTAGATATCTGGCTCGTATTACAGTGGGGCACTGAGTTCTGTCTCAAACTGTGCTTTGATGTCTGGGGAGCCTGCGGCAAGCATGATCAAACAACACTGTGTACAAAGTAGGGCTCCGAAAAAACAGGCAGAGGGGAAAAAAATCTCTAATTTGCAATGTGCTGGACTGGGGTTTTTCAGGCAGTATGTTCGTTGCAAGGAAAGGCTTTAGAAACAGGTGGGAAGTTGGGTTATTAATAAATTCAATGCCCCAGAAGATTGTGAGATATTGATAGACCTTCTTTGTTCAAAAAGCAGCCCCGTCTGTGAACCAGATACCCAAATAAATGACCTAATGCATCAAGCATGTTCAGTGAATTTTATGTTCTAAGCTAATCCTGGAAAATGCATTTTCAACAGCTCTCCTTTGATGCAAAGGGGAAGTTTCTTTACTGTGAGGCAAAGTGACACTTGACATGCTATCTGACTATCCTGAGGGGGACACTGACATTTTCTAATGATATCCCCAAGGCCTTGCAGCTCGAGATATTTTACATTCTACTGGACATCAGTCACACTCCACAAACAACTGCAGCTTGCATGACAGTAACAGGTTCAAGGATTTCTGTTTAGATCACAGACATATGTTTACAATTCTACCCTTCCCCCTTTAAAGTGAAAATAATTTCAAGCTTGGTGTGTGCTCTCTCCATCAGATGCCATTGTTTCCTGTGTGAACACACCAACTGACCATGACAGACCAAGGCCTTCCCTCCCTGCTGCCCAAATTTATTCAAGTTTTGTCACATTGAAATTATTTTTAATTAGTTTTGGAACAGGCAGTGCCAGGGATGGTGGAGGACAAACCACACTGCAGACTCAGGCATTTAGTTTCTAGTCCAGGCAGACTCCTTCACAAATGACTTTTGTGCAAGTTTATAACACCTGGTTGTCTCTTATTTAATCTGAACTTGTTGCAAGGTGCCCACAAATCTGTGCTCTGGAACTGAACTGAAATCAATTCACGTAATATTAAGTATTTCAATTGGTCAATTTAAAGTCACTCCCAACCCAGACTAGGGGATACCTTTACTGCTTACAATGATTTGTGACCCATTATTTTTAAGGTTCCTTTATCTTTTCTACCTAATCTTTCCTCTTTGGTGACTTTCTTGCAAATTCACATTACATTTCTCCCTTGGGCTAATCAATTAAACAAATCCTCCACATCTGAATCATCACATTAATACTAAATCCAGCACCACTTTTAACTTTTTTGAAGGGATTGACACCTGTAAAATCTACTGGTAGTAGTGTTTCCTACTACAGTTATCCAACACAAAATACCACACTGGTGCTTTTTAGGACTTTGAAAAGTCTCTCACAATAGTCTCAAGTACCAAATGTGACAGAATGCAAGTGGTGTTACTAAACTGTTTTAGCCCTGTGAGACATGGACAACTTAGCAGAGGATTCCTGGACACTTTGACAGTCACCTGCCAACAACTGCCACTTCATGAATCAAAATGTCCCAGCAGGGAGCGAGGCTCATGAATTTGGCAGAGGCCTTAATGCAGAAGTAGCACGTAGAAAATACACACTGACATTTTTAAATAAAAAGAAGTTTTTTTAGAAAAACACCTTATCCAAAAGTGAAAGTTAAAGTAATAAAATCTCATCTTAAAATAAATTCTCTTCAAATCAATCAGGAGTTAGGTACAGCCAAAAGCAACTTGGAGAAAATGCAACATTCAAAGAAATACTCATTATACATAGGAAGATGAAAGTGGTTTCAAAATTTGGAAGTTCAAAAAAGAAAGTCACCAAATCACAGGAAGTAGAGATGAAGGAAAGAAGAATTGTAAGTCAAGCTTAAAATTCTAGCAATTATTATCTAATTGCAAGGCCTAAAAAAGTGTTTCTGCATAATAATAAAACATCCTATTTATTGCCCCAGTGACAGAAAACAATCACAGTCACCAGAGATTACTGGGATCAGAATGTGAAGGATGAGGTTGAAAAAAACCATGATGTTTGAATTAGAAACAAGAAAAAAGCCTAGACAAAAGACTTTTGCAGCCAAGAGGCACCAAGGCTTGTAGACCTGAATTCCTCAGCAGTAGAAAGGAAGGGCTGATCCATGAATACAACAGTAGAGAGAAAGAGATTTAATTTGTAAGGTGAGAATTTCAGGAGTCTCCCCTGTGCTCAAGAATTTGGGTGAAAGTTTGGAAGCAGCATCAGGGCAAAGGCAGGCAGGACTCTCTGATGGCACTGTGGGAGAAAATATAAAAGCAGAGAAAGGGGAGAGCAGGAGGAAAAGGAATCTGCCATGGAACTAACAGGTGCCTCACCAGGGGCGAGTCTGAGCCAGTGCCAGAGCAGGTTGAAGTTCTGTCTCTTCAGAGCTGACCTGACTTCTGATCACACATGCATCATACAATGGTCCAGAGGTCATCACTTGCACCTGATTATGTGGATGGCTCCAGATTTTCAACCATGGGGCCGCCAGTGAAGATCAGAAAAACACCACATCTTTCTTTTGAGCTTAGATGGGTGGGGAGAACACACACCAGACCTGAGCCCCAGCACTCAGGGGGGGAACCCAAGCCAAACCCTACACTTCAACTAAAGTTCCCTGGAAACACTCTGGGCTTATTTCTGGTATTTTTAAGGATGCAGGATGCCTCCAGGAAAATCTGACATGTTTTTCTTACAAATCTGATGGCTCCAGAGGACTTCAGGTAACATCTTCAAGCAAATCTGGCAGCTAAGTACAGTATGCTTGCCACCAAGCTTAAGATAATGCAGTTGAGATCACGTATCAGGGCTGGACCTTTATTTCCTCAAAGCCACTGGATTTTCTCCCTTCTCATTTTATGGTGCTACAGGTCAAGATAACACTCTGAGAATTAAAAAAGTTAATGAAGCACCGAGTGCCAAAGATTGACTCAGTGTGACAGAGAATGAAGAGCACCTGCAGCAAGTGCTGAGGAACAAGAGAAAGCAAACATTCCAAGGTGATGTTCAGTTGCACAGCCACTACTGATTCAGAGAGAAGAGAGAGTTCAGTGGGCCCAGAAGCAAATGTCAAGTCTGGAAATTCTCCCTCCTCAAATGAGTAAGGTTAAAAAACAGTAAGCACTGCCTTTGCCTGTCAGAGAAAACGCAGGAGAAAAATGATGGAGTCTCAGCACAGGTGAGATGAGAGAATCAGTGAGAGAATGGTAGCAGCAAGCACACCAACCCAACCTAAAATTTAATGGAGAGGAGCCTTGCAGAACTTACTGAAGACTTGGCAAAGCCAATAAAAGGATAATGACTTGGCAAGGCAGTAAGAGAAACAGGGAATGTTGGCTGGAATGCTCTGTCCAGCTGTGCAGAGAGCTCGTTCCTCACAAAGATGACCCTAGCAGGAAACGAGAGAGATCCAGATTCATGCTCTGAAATAGTACCACAAAGGGCAAAAAGCTTTTGGAGAAGAGGAGTTGCTCTATTAGCATGAGCTATGAATCTGGAAAGAATTTCTTTGGGGGAAAAAATCTGTTCTTAGAGCAGGAACTATATTTAATTTACTTAACAAGTTGCTCAACACTGTGATAGCTAACAAACACAGTGTGGGATTATTTCCTTTGTTATAGCAAACTCACTGTGACAGATTATGCCTAGAGTGATAGACTTTACTTGCTGTATGAGTATTAATGATTTTAGTACTCCCTTCTCAATATTTGTGTTTAATGTATGTTTCCATAATTATGCATCATGCTGTACATAATGCACCTCTCTCTCTGGCAATAATTTACTGCTGAAATACTGTTACCCAAGAAAAGGGAAGGTTAACTGGTATGCATGCATCAACTTTGTGGCCCTCAATTAACACATTCATTAAAAGTTTGCCATAGCTAAGAATGAGCTTTATATGACTAGGTATCATCACTGCCTCACATTCTGTGCACAGCTTCTGTGAAATGAATTGGTTTCAGCACAGTTTGTGAAAAGCACCAATTTCTGTGTTCAGAATCTGCCACCACCCATCTGTATGGACCTTTAAACAACCTGTGAAATACAGACTGGCATCTGAGATTGTTCTTATCAATAATTTTCAGGGGGATTCTGAGGTGATTTGGTGGAAAATCAGACTGTAAATTCCATTTCCTACTGAAGACCTGGCAGAACTTTCCCATACATTCTTTTATTTAATCACTTTGAATTTTGGATGCCACAAACTTCAAGAGTCTTCATCTCAGTCAGCAAATGGTGCTGGAAAATTTGTCATATGTGATCACAGAAAGGGAAGCTCATTGGAGAAGCTATTTATGACTGTGCGTGTGTGCTCTGAGACTTAACAAAAATACCTCAGCTTCTCTTTCCTATTTAGGTACTGGACTTTCACTGAAATCTATAAGAAGCTCAAAACTGAAAGAGGAATTAGGAGCATAATTCTTGAAGATTTTGGCCTTGGTCCTGCCTGACTGCTACTGTGGGCAAGGGTCACTGACTGTCTGGACCCTTACAGAGTGAAAGGATTTATGTGTTTCATTTCTTTGTTTTTCCCACTTTTAGTTTCACTGTTTTACTGACTCCTTGATAAGTCTTCAACCATAAAACTGGCAATGACCATTGTTTATTTCTATGCAGGAATCAAACCACTGGTCCTTTGCACAAGGAATGAATTCTCCCCAAGATTAAAAAAAAAGACAAGGAATTATCTATATCTATCACATTTCTCTCTATGCTTTCTAAGCAGACAGTGGAAATCATCTGTATTTCTACACTGTGCACACCCTGACTTCTGTATCACGTTCCTGTTCCTGAACTTACCTTGTCAAGGAAGGTGGGGCGGTCCATGGAAGACTCTTTGGAGATTGGTGGTGGGCGGCAGCCAAGGGGTTTGGTGACCATTCCATTATAGTCGGTCACTCCCATTCCACGCTTGTCCATTTCCACCTTCTTTTCCAGCAGAGCACCTGCACAGAAAAGGGAATGATATTGGAAAAGGTGTCACAGAGACGAGTAAAGTTGCCAACAATAGCTCAGAGAAATACACCTTGCTTACAAAAGTAAAAGCAAGAAAATAAATATTATCCCGTTGATCTGGATATAATAAAACTCTCAGAAGCATGAAGGGTTCCTGTGTTGCTTTAAAGACCAAAAAAATTACTTACACAGATACTTACTCATGGCCTGATCGAGATTCATACTGTTGCTCTTCAAGGCCTCTTCCGCTGGCTCTCTCTGTCAAAAACACGAATTATTTTAAGAAAAAAGGTAATCATGCTCAGAATTTCAAAGCAACCTGAGAGAACAGATACATCTCTTAAATAACTGGATTTAGTATTTACTCTGCAACCTAAAAAATGTCTGAACATATTTTTTCTGCTTTCAGCAATTCCTACAATTCAGTTGCTTCAGTATGTCAAGTACCAGGTCTACAAGGTCAAATCACATTGTCCTGTTTAAACATCTTCTGGGTTTCTATGGACAACTTAAACAACACATTGATTTCTCTCTTACCAAAAAAAATTACAGCTGTACTCTCATTTTACCTGTTTAATAAGAAAAGGGGAACAGGAGTGGAATTATTACTGCAGCTCAAAGCAATGCCCCTTGTTATAAAATTCTGAACATCAAAATACGACAAAAGCCATCATGCAAAGTGTCTCCTCAGTTGATTTTAGAGCACTCTACTGCTGTTTACAGCACATTTCTGAAATTACAGTCTAAATGCAGGTAACAGAGCTATTTCCCTGCCTGAAGAAGAGACTGAAGATCTTTTTGTAGCTACACTCTGAAATAAATTGAGCCAGAAGTCTCAGCCACCCCAGCTAGGTCCAAGGTGTCTGTCTGAGCACTACTCACAGGGAAGCCCATGTCTGTGAGCTGTTTTATCAGGCGGTTCATGATCCAGGCCTCATCCTGCTTGCTAGATGTCTTCATGCCCTTAGTAAATAAATGGGAGACTGCATTAATGGGCTGGTTTCCACGTTCAGACCAGTGAGATGTACATAAAAGAAATGGTAAGTGGTTTTTATTAATAACACATGCTACTGAAAGATGTATTAGTACATTAATTCAGAAAGTATTGAAGAGCCCTCCGAGCAACGCGACTACGATTCTCTTCCCCCAAAAGTGTAACAAATTTTATCTCAGCTGAAGAGGTGTTCAGTGTACTATTTAGTATTTGATTTGCCGACCACTGAATTAAAGCCACCTTCGAATTTACGTATTTCATTTAAATCCTTGGCAGAAAAACATAATGAAATAAAGCTGAAATAGTACAACACTTCCTGAAAAACATTCCCAAAAACAAGTTTGCAACCTTGAAGTTAAGAATGTTACTCAGTGTATTTTCTTAAAAACAAACAAGAGCGTCTAGATAAACACCTTTAAAAGATCTCTGTGCAGCTTTTCTATCACAAAATCCTTAAGAAGTCTCTTCCTTTCAGTTCTCCAGAAAGTACCAAGGGACAAGCGCGGATTTGTTTTGGGCTGCGGACAGTACAAGAAACAACCATACTTGATCAAATCACCGGCCTAACTGTGGGCTAATGGAACAACAAACAAAGTGGCTAAATGCATTCCCAATTCCTTTAAGTTACAGCCTGGCCTTGTCCTGAAATAAAGACTGTGCAATGGAAAACTTCCTCACACAATTGCCTGCGTTCTTGGTTCAGTGCAGCATTAACACAAGTTCGATCTGGTCTCACACACACACACCCCGCACAATTATCTGTTGGTTCCTCACAGACAGAAAACAGCTACTTTTGTTAAACAACTCCATCACAAACTAATGCTTTCCCATCACCATGGGAAGTGTCTGAAAGCCCCCTTAGTACCTTTTCTCATTTTAACACATTATCATTTTAGAATACATGGAACCTTATAAAACTTTTAAAAAAAACAAAACAAAAAAACCAAAACAAAACCAAAGGTAACAACAGCAAAACTCCCGAAACATCTAGCATTCCTAAATTCAAAGATCACCCATTTTCCCCTGGAAACAAGGTAGGCTGTACTTGAACCACTGTAGTGGCAAGCTGTGCTTGTGTTCAGGTGCCAGAGATCTAATTTCAGGTGTAATGCAACAGCAAATTTGTGACAACTTATTCTACAAATGTTATACTAATTCCACTCTTCCTAGAGAGTGTCTTTATTTTTGTTTTACCTTTTGAAGTCCTTTCTTCGGGGCATTCCCCCAGGAATTACAGGAGGAGCTGCTCTCTTGTGAAGCAGTATTATTCCACATATCTCCTTCTTCATCTTCCCACTGACTAGTACTGAGATTCACTTCATCCCCACCACTGCCCCAGCCTTCTTGCATAGATTTTGAAGCTGGAGGGAAAGAGGGAGAAGAAAAATCTTACTCAGTTTCCTGCAAATTTCACAGAAATATCCTTTTGTGCCACATCCAGTGTGCTAACATGGGTATTTCCAAGAGACACAGAGGTTTATCAAACAGTTTAATTGGCATTAAATGAGAAGGATGACTTCTTTGAAGCCAGCAAAACAGAAAAGTTCTCTTAATACTTCGAGAAGAAAAAAACCCAGCAACCATACGTCTTGCTTTTCCCAGAACAAGCAAGATCTGTGGTCACGGCCACTCCACTCTCCTAGGAACAAGGAACCAAAGGATGACCACACACTTGTTAAGTGCTATTTTGCTTTCAATGAATCTCACCATTTCAGATCCCACATTCTTCCGATGAACAAACCCAAAGTTTGAGGTCATTAATGGTCAGAAACTCACTCCCACCTTGGAAGAAAGGAATCTGAAAGGAGCTCGTGGGCTGCAGGGAACAGTTTCTATTCAGCGACGAGGTTGTGTCACCTCGGTCTATTTTATTCTGTTTACTCTGCTTAAAGCTGGGATTACTCATTTTAAGACCTCTGTTTTCTCCTTTTATGTTTTCTGAGCCTTCTAACTATCTCTCAATATGGTATTTTGCAGGAGTGAACTTTGGGCAACTCCTACATCCAAAGCAGAAGCCTAAAGCCATCACTGTAGCCTTTAGGGCATTCAGAGATGGAGGATTTTTAACAAATAACCCGAATTAGGAATCATGAAGCAGGACGCAGTTCAGGACATTCCTGAGATGGTGAACAACAGCTGAAGAAAACACCCACCCCCTCAGGTTTGACCCAACAGGGAGGTTATGGCTGGCTGTTCCCAAGTGTTGCTTTTCCCACCAGAATCACTCCTATCTCGGCTGAAACTCTGCTGCTTCTCATCCCAGTTACAGGTTTCTTTAGTCATGTTCTTCTGCAGCTCCACGGTTCCTGCCTCCCTACCACACTGCTTTCCGAGCACGCAAAACTGCTCTCCTTTAAATTTATTGAATCAATGCACATTTCTGTATTAATTTGGTATCGACATGTTGAGGCAGCTAACGCAGCTTTGAGAACGACACTAAGACAGCCTCTGATTGGAACGCACAGAAAACCAGTGGCAGCAAGAACCCAAGTTTCCCGCAGCCTCTCGGGACGGTGACACCCACGTCCTACCTGGTTTGCACAGCACTGGGGCAGCAGCTGGAGCGTTTGTCCTTCCGTACGTGCCCGCCGGCTCGGCAGGATTCTCCCCCCAGCCTGTCCCGCTGCTGGGGGGTTTCCCCCACGCCGAAGTGCCGTTATCGACCGCAGCAGAGGGCGACGAGGGCTCTCCCCAAGAAGCTTCGGTCTTTGTGTGCACAGCAGGCATCTCTCCCCAGCCTGCTGGAGCAAGGGAAGGACAACAGCCGTGAGAGGGAAGGCTCCTTTTGTCAGGCATCTCAAAGGCGGACGTTTGACTGTTTCTTTGGAAAGGAAGCGAACCAGTAGGTACACACAGTGATACTAATTTAGTGTATTAAATTTTCAAAGAAGATCCCTTAGGTCTGGTCCCAAAAGTCTTTTTCTCAATTGAACAGCAACATCAAGTGGTCAAGGCAGAAAGGGGTTTTTTCCATAGCCAGGTGAGCACACCTGATCCCAAGGAGCAGCTGCTTAAAACGTGACTGTTCAGAGCGGCTTAAACAGAGCTCAGGGAGCACAGGCAGCAGGGCCACTGTCCAGGAGACCCAGTCTGAGTCAGCCCTTGCTTCACTGAAAGATTTTTTAAATATTTTAATTCCTTTTAACTGCTTATAAATAATAAATCTCTTTTCTCATGCCCTGTGAGTAAGATGCTATTTGTTGGTTATTATGGTTCATGGTTGACTGTGTTCCCTACCTACCCCCTTCATCACTGAGCCTCTACATTGTAATAAATATAATTTTTAAAGAGAATTAGACATGACTGCAATTAGGATCCACAGTCAAACCATGAAGAACAGCAGGTAGAAGTCATTGTTTTCCTCCAGAGTACTGCATTAACTCACTGAAAGACGTAAGCTACTATGCAGAAACAGCCTTAGTCTGGCTCGGCTTGAATGTAATGCGCTTAAATCCATACGACATGATTTTAGCCCTCAAGGAACAGCCAGAGAGCTTCTGAGTCCTACAAAGCAACCCTGACCAACACAACAGAAGCATAAATTGAATTTACAGTGACCATTACCAGAGTTTTTTCTGAAGAGAAAACTTGGATCACAAATGATACCTTCTAAACATACACAGAAGAGATGCATAACAAGCAAGAAAACAAGAATACAGATAGCTGATATTAACTTATTTTCCCACAATTATAAAAAATTACACCCCGTTACCTGACAACCGAGATCTCAAGAACTGTTACAGAATTCAGTCTGCTTAAAACTTCTGCTGGTAATTAGGCAGCTAATTCAGGAACTTGCTCCCTTTTCACTGGAGATGAGTATTATTAAGATGGGTATTTTACAGCTGAAGGACTAAATGCCTACTTTGCCACAGCACTATTCCTTTTTTTGTTCCCCAGTGCTCTCTGTAAAAATACCCTGAAAAGGTTTCAAAGAACAGGAACAACATTTTCTCCACAAACTGACACCTAGAATAGGACAAAAGAACTGCGCCTAAGAGTATCTCAAAATACTTTGAACTAACCAAGCAATAAGCATTTCACTGGACAAGTCTCTGCAGAACTCACTGATTTCCACAGGATTCCCCTTACCAGAAACTGCAGCAACATCCATTGCCAACAACACCTCAAAACACTGGCCAGCAAAGAAGAAAATGCCTTTCAAATAGATGTACTCAGATCTGTCCATGGCTGCAGTGTTCCCTTATTAGATACTTATTTTAGGTTGTATTTCTTAAAGCCACTGCAGCTCTCCCAGATCCTGATCGAAGCGCAGATGGCACAAACCACACTGAGATGTTCAGGAACAAACAGCTTAATAAAACTCCTTCACTACCAGCAAGAGTCATTGTGTTCTAAAGCATAATCCTGAAACAACCCTAAATGTCACTGTTTCATTAAAGTGATTTCTGTTTGAAACAAAAATACTGTGGTTTAGGCTCCATCAACATTATTTTAAGGCGTGTAAAGATAAACTGGCAAATTCACAATGTATCTAAATGAACTTCTACTTAACATGACAGCTTCCTCGGTGTTGTACATGAAATACTTATTTCAAGGTTTCTGCTTGTATTTTCAAGCCAACTTTATTTAGGGGAGGCTTTACTTGAATTTCTGCCTCACTACTCAGGAGGCAACTGGCAGACAACTGCATGTATTTAATCATATTGGCTGCTCACAAAGATTAACTGCAGGCAAATGAAAACATCTCTACAGCACCAACTAGACTACAAATAGAGACAGACTTCATGTAACCTATACTGGAAACTCTACCTAATTCAGGCAGGAAATCACCCTTAAACACAATTCATATTTTAAAAAGCCAAAGTGTGCTGTATTACAGAATAAAAATTTCAAAAGAAGTGGTCTTGCTGTTGCTCTTTACTATAAATTCAACAGCATCGATCAAAGGCCACAGATGTGTAATGTCCAAGTTGTTTTAAGTGCTTTTGAATTCACTGAGCAGTAAATAATACAGGATTACAAATAATGGAGGAACCAGCCTTTACTAAATGGAAATAATGCAAGTACATAAAAGCAAACAAAATAAATCAACAGAAAGGTTTCAAAACTATCTTAACAGATCAAATTAAGTGGAGGAAATTAGTAAATAAAACCTGAAGGCTGCTGGAGAAATAACCTGTGCGCTGCAAGAATTAGCCTGGATGTAAATTCCAGAGTACTTCTCAGTTGCAAACCAGGTTCCTCTCTAAGTCCCTGCTGTCCCAACAACCCAACATTTTCAAAAAATTCTGCTTAGGGAAAATTTCCTAACTTCTTTATGAAAATAATATGAGTTTAGGCTTTCCTACGAAAAAGCTCCTTAAAACCCACCCAGGTCTGCATGGGAGTTGTTTCGCAACAGAATGAGCTCCATTAAGAGCTTCTTTGGCAAGAAAGTGAGGTTTTAGTACTGAAGTTTTTAAACACTGTTAGAATTGCAAGAAACAAAAAGATCACAGTGAGTAATAAACATGGACACATTGGCAGAGCTTTGTTTTATAGAAATAAAAACCTAATTAACATTGGGCCACAGCCAACAGGAAATCCTCAAGGGAAAGTGAAATGTTAACTAAGCTGTGGCAGGATGCAGTTGTTTTCCCTCAAAATAACCCTATAGCCATTTGGATGGCAAAAATTGTTTTCCTTGAAGTTGTTGGTCCATGATAAATACCAGAACACAACTACAATATAGGCAAACCAAAATATTAGAACCTTATGTAGATAAAAAAGGAAGAAATTAAGTAGAAAAGAGATTGTTTACTAATTTGACACTAGTCTGTTAATAAAAGAGATTAAGCTATAGGGTGTGCATGCACAAGGGAGGATTTTTTTATACATACATACACACACATACATATGTACATATGTATATATTTAAGAGCCACCTATAACCCTTAACCTTTCAAATCTTCTTTTTCTGAAAGGGATTCCAGTTCAGGCAGTGGAACTCTGTGATTTCTTGTACCACTCAGCATTCAGGAAGCTCTAATTTGGGCTGCAGCAGTGAGATCACCCTTGTGTGAAAATCAAGGGCAGGCCTCTCATCATCACCTGGCTGCCCCCCAAAAGCTTGGCTCTTCATGGCATTTTCGACCTAAAACTCCCCCAGGGATGCCTACATAATCTTTTCTGCTTTTCCTTTCCTCAGCTGGAGGATGGGTGTTTGGAACCCTGCCAGGCTCTATCAACCTAATGGGAACAGGAAAGCATCAAGCCCACTCCTCAGCACTTGGAGGAAGGATCTGGTGCTGTTTGGGATCCAAAAAATCTCATTTAAAAAAATAATTTCTGTTTGAAAAACCTCCTCTCACTTCTTACTCCCTTTGTATCAAAGCTGCATGAATTAAAAGTGCTGGGAAGAACTATGCACAAGTAATTTAGATTAAAATCAAATCTAACTCAAACTCACAAGCTTTCTGCTCATCTTTCTAAGTAACTCACTGGAGGTTTCAGACCAAGCTCCTACAACCAGAAAGGACTACTTTTATCACATAATCTAACCCTTCCCCCTGCTCTTTTTTTTTTTTTCTTCTTTTCCAATAGAAAAAACACACAACTCCTTAGAGCATTCTGCATTTTCATCAAGTGTGTACCAACATCTGTTTCCCATCAGCAGCTTTTAAGTTCTGCGTTCAAAGAATCTGGAGAACTTCTGGGGATGGGTGACAACTTGAATAGCAAGACTGTAACTTGGCCTCTATTCCTAAACTAAAAAAGCATAAACTTCAACACCAAAAGGGACTGCTAATCCTTTGTGAACCCCTAATTAGTGCCATAGAGCAAAATTAAAATCCACTTCTTTGCTTTCAGGATGCGGGACTGTGCTATCTCACAGCTGCACCACCTTACAGACTTACACAGAAAGAGAATCCAGGATTGTTCATTCTACTCCCAGAATGAGATTGGCAGAGCGTGTTGTGACCCCTGCAGATGACAAAATGCCCATGGTAACTACGTAGCTCCAAGGGCTGTAAGATATTAGATGAGCACTTAACTGTGCCCTGTGGCACAGCCTCTAACGGCACCACGAAAATACAGTGCATTGAAAAGAGCTGTTGCTGGATGAAATTTGGTTGTGGAGTCCAGAAGTCTACTTGTTACAGGATTCTTGTCTCCCTTACTGCAGAGGCTGGAAAAGCAAAACCAAGTGGAGAGGGACTTGGAGTACGAAACCCCCCAGTTGAACAGCACGACTCCAAGCTGCAGGTCCTGTCAGCATGGGAGGGACGACACTCACGACTGGTTCCCATCTTTTAGCTGGCCCAGATGGGAGATGATTTACAGATGGTTTAAGTCTGTGTGATTTCCACACAGACCATGAGGATATTGCTGTGCAGCTGCCATGTGCTTACATGCACTGGGAAAACTGGGCCTCCTGCACTCCCAAGTTAATGGGATCGCTCGAAATGGCTATTTTGGCTCTCTGTGTAAGATAAGCACGAGGCTGGTCCCTCTCGGGCACACTCACAAGTGAACATGGGCAGAGCACATCAAGACTCCTTGCTTCCATTTGCAGATTAGACACTAATCCTTCAAAATATTCCCTTGTTTGGCCTTTATACCTGTACCTCTGTACACATCCCCATGGATAAGGAGCAAAAATACACACCAAAAGGTCTAATTTATGCCTGCAACAGCTTAACCTAAATTTTAATATCAGAACTGGACTTTGAATTGTCTTCACTATTATTCTTTTGATACTTTCTTGCATGCTGATTTCAGTATATTCTGAGACTTGGCTTTGCTTATCTTAAAAGATAAACAAAACAAAAAAAAGTATTTTTTTTTCTTTTCTTAGAAGATCTCAGAGTCTTTCTAATTCAGATTTAGCAAAATGCCCAAGACTGTCACTTCAACCTGGTCATGAGGCAGCTTGAGCAGGAGGATACAAATTCATAAGCAGTTCTGAGCGTACCAACATATTGCATCAAATAAACCTTTCCTTTGCTACTGTCCATTCTCCAGAGGAATCACTGCAGATTAACACCAGATTTTAAATTCCTTTTTCAAAACCTGAAAGACTCAGAACTCTTAAGTTTTCCTCTGCAAGGTATTAGATTATTTAACAGCATTAACAATGCATTGTAGTGTATAAGCAGTTATACAAGCACTGATGTAACCCCACAAGTCACCTTAATGAAATACAAAACTTCACCCAAACCAATCAAGAATTCATTTCCATGATATCTCCACTACAATTCAGAAATCTGAATGCTTGTTCCATGGGTAAAGTTTTAAAAATAGATGAAGTAAGTTTAAAGTAAGTTCATTATCAATCATGTATGTTGGACTGACCAAGCACAAAGTTATTTAAGGATTTCTCCTTTTGGAGCACATTATTTTATTAAAATTTTTATTAAAAGAACATGTGCTCCAAAACATGTGCCTCAACTGTTAAAATATTTCACCAGAGTGGAGAACACAAGTTTATTTTTATACAGACATCAGAGTAAATTTGAATTATTTCACAACATCAAAGAGAAAAATGTTGGAAATGAGAGAACAAATCCCACTTGGAGAAAAATGTGGTTAAAAAGAGAGTATTTAGTCATGACCAAGATGAAACAAAAACCTGGAGACAAAAATCAGATGAAGGATTTCAAAGAACATTGCAACACTAGATTAATTTTGGAGAAGTCTGTGGTCATGGTATAGAGCAGGGCCACTAGTGTAACTTGTATATAAATACCGCTCCCCTAAGCATTTTTCTTATTTTTTATTCATTTTTATTCCTTGCTTCTTGACTACAAGAGTACCTTGTCTTTGATTAGAAAAATTCCTACATGCCTAAAACCTTGTCTCTGGAGCACAGCTGAGGTCAGAATAACTTTTCCCAGCCACCCTGAATATTGGTGCTTAACCCATTCTGCTTTATGAGAATTGCACAAAATCCCAAATACTGCCTGTGCCTGAGCCCTGGACTAGGGAGGAGAACCATTCCTTCATGAAAGACAACATACAGGAGGGAGAAACAGCAAAAACCTGAATTCACGAAACTGTTAACAAACATCTGTTGCCAAGAGAGATGGTTTGCAGAAAAATAACAGATTCAGGCTGTCTAAACATGAACAGAGCCCCTGTGCAGTGGGAACAGGAGACAAATAAGGTTTGCCAAAAGACCCCAAAGTCTCAAATGGTTGAATTAAAAAGGTGTTAAGTAACTGTGAAAGAGATGTCAAAATAAATACGGATCCACCACCTAAGAACGTACCATGTTACTGACCAGACACTGTTTCAAGCCCTTCTTACATTCACTTGGATTATAGAAATTTGTGTCAGGTTCAACAGGTTCTGTCCTCAAGAGGAGACATCAAAACAGAGTAAATAAATATATAAACATATCCTGTGACATAAATAGAGGATTTCTACCTTTAACGAGTAAACTACATACTGATAGGACAGACAGACAGTTAACTGGTACTGGTATAAAGTACCTCATACAACTACTTTATAAAATAACCTATAAAGCCGTTTCCATACCTGGGCCAAGCAGCGGGGACCGGTTCGGCTGGGCACTTGACTGGTGCGATGGCTGAGGTTCAACCATGTTGGTGTTGATAATGGTGCTAGTGGTGGTGGTGTTGGTTGTGGTACTGCTCTGAATTATAGGATTATTTCTATCCCACATGTTTACAGTCTTGTTGTTGTTGTAATTTGGGTCGCCCCAAGCTGAGGTACCGTCATCGATTTCCATCTTGCGGCGAATGGACGGTGGCGATGGCTCTTCCCAGCCAGTTGCCTCACAGTTCTCTTTTTGTTTGGCTGGCACTGGCCCACCAACCCACCCTGACCCCGTCTGTTTTACAGAAGCAGCTCCTCCCCAGTTACTCACATTGTTGTCCTGGGGTTTATTAGCCCAGTTTTGTTGGGGGCCTGGCTTTAAAGATTCCCCCCAACTTGTACCTGTATTAGCCTTGCTGTTTGTGCCATTTCCCCACCCACTGGTCCCAGACCTTGTGGAATCATTCCAGCCAGACCCCGATCTATTGTCAGAATCCCATCCAGATCCATTCTTCTTCCCATCACCCAAGTGTCCAGGAACAGATGATGAATCTGTCCAGTCTCCACCTCCCGATGTCCAGCTTGGATTTGATTTCTGTCCATCTCCCCAGTTTTGAGATTTGGGTTTCTGAGGCTCACCCCAGGTAGGTGATTTGTCCTCCTGATTTGCGGTCCCACTCCAAGTGTGGCCGCTTTTGGCAGCAGCAGCATTATTAACAGTAGTAGAGCTTGCTGACTCTCCCCACCCCCCCGGGCCATTTGGTGCTTTGTTGTTATTGTCTCCCCAGCCTGTGTTTGTTGGAACAGCTGCCGGTGGAGAGTTGACCCACCCCGATACTGAAGAGGTATTTGTACTGTTCATGATGGACCCATCGTTCTTCCCCCCTGAGTTTGAAGATTGAGTAGCTGCACAACCCCAGGCCTCTGTTCCATTGTCATTCTTCCGTTCAGACCTTGGGGACTCTTCAAATTCCCAGGCAGTGTTTTGCTTTACAGGGGTCTGTCCCCACCCCGTATTGGACAGGACCCTGGGGTCAAGGTCATTTCTTGGCAACTGAACTTGCCCTTGGTCTATCATCCCTTTGTCTCTCCTCCTGCCCTCTCCAGCCCCCTCCCTCCCAGTACTGCCTTCATTTTGACTGCCACCGCTGTCATTGCTTCCTTCACTAGCCGTGGTGCCAGACGCTGCAGCTTTGGCCCAAGAGTTCATTTGTTCATTGCCCTGCTGCATGGCAGGGTTCGGACTGGTAACACTAGAGCTATCCCACCCTGTTGATCCTTTCCCATTGATGTCGCTATTGGAATGCTGGTTTGGGGGCTTGCCCCACTCCCCGTTGACACCGTTGCTGGTGTTACGGTTGGGGTGGCCCCAAGCTCCAGAATGCACACCACCAACACCGCCGCTGCCCCCGCCCCTGCCCCACGCCAGGACCCCGGGGCCAGACGGAGGCCCCGAATCCCAGGCATTCGCTCCGTTTCCTTCCTTTTGCACAGCACTGCTGGATCCGTTTTGTTTAGCACTTAATGCTGAGTTCACAGTGTCTCCATTCCCCTGACTGAACCCAGAATTGCTGTTTCCTGCGGCAGGATTACCTGGGGACATCCCCCACACTGAACTGCCCATTCCTTCACCACTGCCCCCACTGACTTGAGAAACCGATGTTCCATTAGCACCAGGAAGGCCTTGCAGGTGGGGCGGGATGATGGCCCCCATGCCAACAGCCATCCCCCAGTTCGGCAGTCCGTTTGTCTGCATTGCATTGATAGGGTTTGGTGAAGAGTTCATGGGGTTAGTGTTATTTGGTCCATCAGTGTTAAGGTTCTGAGGTTGTACGCTGAAAGACACATTCTGAGAAGTGGACGTTTGTGGTTCTGTGCTCTCTTGCGGCAGCAAGTTTCCCCAAGCACCCAAGGTGCCTGTCGGGTTCCCATTCTGGTTGCCCATGTTCTGACCTATGGCACTGACTGGACTGCAAATACTGGAAGGGTTGCCTGCTCCCACAGTTCCTTCATGTCCAAGTACAGGCCAGGCAGCTGGATTGGCATTAGGGTTAAGGTTAAGATTAATGCCAGCATTCGAGTTGGAAGCACCCCAGCAGTTCTGACTTCTACCATCTCCCATCATGTTGTCCATCTTTCCATCCCCACCACTGGCAGAGCAGTGAGCTAGGCCAGAGCTGGAGCCCGCAGCCACCCCCCACACTCTGGCCGAGCCGCCGTTGCCATTTGCTCCACCAGCTCCAAGGGCACTCTGGTTAGAAGTGCTTTGGACGAGTGCTCCGTTGGCGCCATTATTGCCATTAGTTTTCTTTGTATGTCCAGTGAAGTTGCCTTGGGCACTCCCTGTAGCCATGCTACTGTTCTCTGAGCCACAGTTGGAGGCAGAGTCAGTGTCTGTAGTACATTCTGAGGCAGACTCAGTCTCAGCTCCGGTTATGGAAGGCCACGCTTCCTTGTCAGTCCTGTCTATTATCACTTTATCCCAGCTGCAGTTGCCTTCACTCCTGAAAGCGGGCTGCTGTCCCCAGTGGGAATTCTCATAATGGTCTCCCAATCCACTGTGGCTGAGATCTGAAAGGATCCAAGGTTAAAAAATGAGTCCACTGTTCAAGCACTGCAAAAGCCCTCCATGAAGTACTGGTCTACATCGTTAGTTACAACACTGCATTCTGCTGAAATTTAGAGAACATTCTCTAACATAATACAGCGATTTCCCCCACTACAACAGAGCATGATGCTCATATTACTTTGCCTTTCTTTTTGATCTGGAAAAATTGCCTATTAAAATAATGAAACAATCCCATTTTAGAATGGACCAAGTGTTTTGAAGCCCTTACTGTACCAGTAAAAATAATAAGCAGGCACTAAACAAGGAGAGCAAATACACTAAAGCATGTGAAGAATCTAAAAAGCAAAATCTGGAAAAAACACACAAGAGTATCTAGCAGACTCTTACCATTTGTTTTGACTCAATTCTCACTCTTCAGAGAAACACAAAGAAAGAGCATCCAGTAAAAAAAACCCCAAAACATAAAATGTCTGCCTGCCATGAGCTATTACACACACACCCACCTACAACATCACATTTAACACACTACATCCATACTGCATTTAGATTTTCCACCCTTCCTGTGAATAAAGAACAAATACAGACAACAACCTTTATTCCAATTATAAACACCACTAATTTATATTTTAGCAGAGAACTTGGGTATCTCTAAATAACAGACAGTCTTGTCAAGAAACTTACCTCTCAAAGGTTTTACATGTGGTTTAAACATCCTTTTGCACTTGTACACACAGTCTTGTTTCTCCCCAGCCCAATGAAAAGCATTGCTGTGCTGGACACATACTCAGGAAAGCCTTTTCAGCACCATCACATTCTCACAGATGCTAATCCAAAAAATTGAATAGAAGCTCTTGAGCACCTACTTGCTCACTAGGTATGAAGTTACACTGGAAGGCACAGCACATCTCATGCTAGGAACTCAAGCTTTGGTCAAGTTTTTGCATTTGCTTTCCACCCCGATTGCTCTCTACAAGGTTATTCCTTAGAATGGGAATTTGAAAGCAAGTCATTCAAGTCTGATCCAAGGGACCCATACTGCAGACAATCTGCAGAAGAGTTCTTCTGAACCAGTTGCATCTACCAAAGTAACAAATTTTGGATGTCAATTATTTTTACTTGCTGTAAATCTGCTGAAACCTGACTTCCATTTTTTGCCATTTGAATAAAATGAGTATTTTTGTGGGGAAGATGGTTGCAACAAATGTCCCAAACAAGCTGTTACCAGAGAATGCCTAATATGCATTACTTTCAATCACAAATATTTTCATGTGATTAGCTCCTCCAATTAGAGGTGTTCTGATACTGCAAAAAACTTGTTCCAAGATTAGAAAAAGCTCTCTCTCTCTCTTTGACGACGTATTATTCACACATTCCACCTGTAGCTTTTCAAGAAAGGGGGGTGATAACTTGGTAGCCTTATGAAGATTCAGCAAGATGAAGAAATAACATGCTAAACCAGGTCAGATTGCTTTTTTGCCCCGTTTTTTTTCCTTTAAATAAACTGAAGCAAAAGAAAGAATTTTAGAGAAAGGAAGGGAAAACAGTCTTAGCTCATCATCTGTCTTCTCATGATGCCAGGAAAAGCTTAACATTTCACAGAAAGAACTAAATAACCATAATATATAGAATGGTTTGGGGTTGAAAGGACCTTAAAAATCACCTTGTTCCATCCCCCCTGCCACGGGCAGGGACACCTCCCACTAGCCCAGGTTGCTCCAAGCCCTGTCCAACCTGACCTTGGACACTTTCAGGGATGGAGCAGCCACAGCTGCTCTGGGCCAGGGCCTGTCCATCCTCACAGGGAAGAATTTCTTCCATAATAATCAACAAGAGTATGACAAACCCGAGAGAGAACACGAAAGGAGCCACTTGGATTTACCTGGATTCCCTCCCTTACATGCAATGGCTGGAAAGGAAGGAACATCCTGGGATTCCTGGATACAGCCAACTGGTTACTGCACAGGGCTAAGGAAGCTGGTTGAACATTTACCTGATAATCCAGACTTGTTACACAGGTGTTAAATGAAGACCAGAAACTCGGATAAGACATGGAAGAGGAAGGCAGCCTGTGAAGTGACTTAAAAAGGGTCAGCAGGGTCAGAGAAATGAGCCGAGGAACATTCTCAGCAGAGTACCAATGAACAAAGGGAAAAAAGCAGCAGCAGGCCAGGCCAGAAGATAAGAAGTTGAGGCAACCAAGGAATCAGATAAGAGGAGCTATAGGAGATTTCCTTCAACCCCGTGGGTGGTGCAATACAACACCATGTTCGAGCCATGACAGAGGGATTTAAAAGTGGCTGGAAATACCCTGTTCCAATCAAAGGTCTCATCAAAGCCAGAACCTGCGCTCCATGGGCAGGTGCTGGGAGAAGGACGGTGCTGCCCGAGGAGAGCTGGGCAGGGCAGGCCTGGCAGGGAGGATGAAGAGACATCTCCAGACCCACAAAAACAGCACCACGACTGACAGGGTGAGATAAAAAGGAGCTGCCTGTTCAATCATTCCTTTCTCCTCTCCCCCAAAGGTGGTGGTCAAAGCGATGCTCAAGTTTGAGAGCGCTTGGGAGACTGCAAATAAAGGGAAGAGGTGGGATGCAAAAGGAAGATGACAAAACAGCTTAGAAAGATTCCTGAGAGTAGGGAGCAAAATGATTCATTAAATAGGAGGCCAGATTTTGAGGAGCTGTAAGAGAAACAAGATGAAAAGAAAATTATGAGGGGGAAGAACTATAAAAAGCAAGAAGTGTCCATATTAAGAGCAGAAAATGGCCAAGCACACCTACCCCAGACAGCATCCCACCAAGAGCACTTGGCTGGGAAGCAGCACATGCGCAGCTCAAATCCCTCTGTTTCCCAGGGGTTTGCAAATCCATAGTTTCTCCCTGTCCTGTACCATCAGTGCAGTTGCTCTTCCGGAGGTTCAGATTATGGCCCTTGACAATAACCACGGACTAATCTGAAAGTGGTGACTTTGACAGGGATTACAATAATTCCGTGCAGGGGACATGAAATCAGCAACCCCTCCCTGGAGCAGCAGGTACCTGTGCTGTGCCTTCCCTGCCCCAGGGGCAGTGACATCACTCCGGTGCCTTCCACAAGTCACAGAGTCACAAAATAGAGCAAAAACTTGCAGTAGTCTCACAGCATCCAAATATTGACTGAAGCAACTGCTTCTAACACCAAAGGCTGCTGCTACAAAGCTTGCAAGAAACAGGACAGATGAAGATGATGAAAAAAAATTCACAAAGTAAACAGAAAGCTGCAGAAACTGTGACTTTGTTGCTAGACAAACATAAGAGTTTGAGTACAGATCTCTTGTCTCTATAAACAAATAACCGAAAGACATTTTTCCATTTTCTCTAGACGAAAAAGATTTTGCTCCTATGAATCAAATAACTTGTAGCACAGTCCTACTTAATCCAGAAGGACTTTAAACATTTGATGAAAATAATGAAAGCGAAATATTTTATATGATTAAATCTAGAGGTATTTTCTACTCTTCTGTTTGTTTTTTTAACACAAAGATTATCTCCAAGCTTTCTAGAAAACGAACTCTTCATAGAAATTCCCCAAGATTTTCTTTCATTTTTCAAGTTGTTAAAACTGAAATGGGAAACCCCTTTTGTAAGTTTTTAAGAAGCAGTTCCTCTTTATTTATGCAAAGAAATAAAAAATAAAAGCATGGAATCCACTACAGAAGCATTTCTATCCCTACTCTGTGAGCTGAGCAAAAATTGTAAACAAGGCATGAGGAACAGGAGCCACAGGTATTCTGCAATAGCAAATCCTAGTGCCAGTACACCACAAAGTAAAACTGATTTTTAAATTAGTACTTTGTGTTTCAAAATCTTAATTATGGATCTTTAATTAGATACAGCTCCCTTAACTAATAATGTTTCTTCAGAATTCAGGAAGGGAAATATTAATTTGAGGATAACGGGTCGAATTTGTTTTTAACAAGCATATAAAATCTGTCCAACTACAAATACACATGTGACCTGAAAAACGCACAGCTTTGATCACTATTATCAATAAGCATGAGGGGGTTATTCTGGGTTGGTTTTCTTTAACTAATATCCTTAATGGGGTGGGAGGAGTTTGCCGGTGTTTTTACATACTGTAGCCAACATACCTGACCAACTTCAATTTAGTACTTATTAAATACAGAAAACATTTCTGGCTGTGTTTGATAATTACAGTGTTTTGATAATAAGTTGCAAAATCAGTTTAGTGTTTCCACAGATTACAAATGCAAAGTAGGACTGAAACAGAAGAAGCTGTTGCATGCATTTCTTAGAAAAGCAAAATACTCTGCCTGCACAAGCAATTCACCCAAAATGTCTATTCTCCTCTGGAAATGTAATTTACAATAATAATTCTTTTAATTTTTTCATTCAGCTGAATTAAAAGTAACTGTATCTTTGTAACTTCCCCTACAGTAATTAGTTCAAATGCTGCACAGTAAAATCCTGCATCCCCAGCTATAACACAACATTCAGCTGATTTCGGCACCAAAGCACAGGGAGGGTGTTAAATGGCAAAGCTTGGGATAAACTTTAAACGGAACATTACGAATACATTTTGCTCACCCAATTTTAAATCAGATCTAACAGCAACTCCCTCTCTTATTACTAGTTTTATTTTTCAGCCCATGTTAGTCACGTAACAACAACCAGACCCACTGGCTCACCCTGTGCTGCCCAAAGGACAGATGACAGGCGATGTTCCCTGCTTTGACATGCAGAACAGAATAAAATCCCAAAGGCCAGTGACAGCCCCACTGGGAATCTTCCTTGGCACACAAAGGTCAGTGATTCTGAGTAGGAAGATGAAGGGGAAAAAGGGCAAATTACTTTCTCCCCCCCAAAAAAGAAATAGTTTTCAATTCAACATGAGCCAATTTTAAAAGACTGTAAATCAGTTTTCCTAAATCTAAATTAAATAGGAATTACCAAGTACATTTTAAGTGTTAAATCAAATGTAGCCTAATTTCATAAAGAAAATACGACATAAGCATCTACTGTGAAACACAAAATATAATAATACAATAAAGCAGAAAATCTGGGCATTGTAGTGCTGATATTTCAGGTCAGCTGCTGCATCCAGCTCTAGGCACAGAGACAGATTTGAAAACTGGCATCTGTGGGAAGCCCCTGCAAAGCTCACTCACAACAAGTCCCATGGATTGAGGAAGCTGAAATCCTGCACAGCGAACATAACGTGGCAAGACAGAAAAGAGATGGAAGCAGCGAACAAAGCAGCTTTATTTATTTTAAAACTAAACCATAGCTAAGCCCGCACGGGGCAAGCCTGTTATCCCCTTTTCATTTTCTGCACTACGACATTCAAACGGAGCTCCTTTCCTCTGGGGCTGAAAGCTGTTAAATGCAGCAGGAAAACAAGCAAAAATAAACAGCATTTCTCGCTATTAGTAGAGAATCCACTAAATGCTACCTTCGCCAACAAAAAAGCAGCAGCAGAACACACCGAAACCATTGCATTTTCCTGCTCAGTGCAACATATCTTTACAAGCAGTTTGCTGCGAAGACGCCATTTTATCAAACCTGAAACGCAGCCAAAAGCTCAGGACGCTGTGCTGCTGCTCCCTCGCTGAAATGTTATGTAATAAATTGATTTAACAGAAGCAGATGCCATTTTCTCAGGGTTAGGGTTACTCTCCCCTCTTTTCTCGGCTCTAAAAAAGGGCTGACGGGTAACAAAATACCTGAAGAAAGGAGCCGCCCAACCATCCTAGGAGACGCTACATTGTGTGCAGAGCTGTTCCTACTCCTGCCTCTACGTTCTCCAGGGCTCCCGGCTTCAATATGTCGGCTGTGTACAGTGTAAGCCTCATCCTGTAGAGCTGCCAAGAAAATCTCTCAGTGCAAGCGTGCGCCCAGACAACCTGCGAGCTCGGCCGGGCCTCGGCTGCACTGGCGATGGAAATGCCCTTTCCACGCACAGCCCTCCTCCCCCTTCCCCTCGCGCCGCTCCCGAGCTCTAGGTGAACATATCAACAGAGCAGGGATTTTTAAGCTTTGATTATCTAATTGCAGCTGACACTAAACCGATCTTCCTTCCTCTTTAAATTCTTTCAACTGTCACAAAACATTTTCACTTCAGGACCCAGCCACAATTAGCGCCCGTAGCTGCTTTTCTGATGCTTTTGAAAGTCAGCCAAGAGAAGACGGCGGGTGCTGCCGAACGCCTGCCCCAGCTCCTGCCTCCTGCCTGGAGTCCTCCTCCTGCCCCAGCTCCTGCCTCCTGCCTGGCGTCCTCCTCCTGCCCCAGCTCCTTCTTGGCATCCTCCTCCTGCCCCAGCTCCTGCCTGCAGTCCTCCTTCCTCCCACCCAACATCCTCCTCTTGCCCCAGCTCCTGCTCAGTGTCCTCCTTCCTCCCACCCACCATCCTCCTCCCTGCCCCAGCTCCTGCCTGGTATTCTCCTCCTGCCCCAGCTCCTGCCTCCTGCCTGGAGTCCTCCTTCTGCCCCAGCTCCTTCCTGGCATCCTCCTTCTGCCCCAGCTCCTGCCCAGTGTCCTCCTTCCTCCCACTCACCACCCTCCTCCCTGCCCCAGCTCCTGCCTGGTGTCCTCCTCCCCGCCCCAATGGCATCTCCTGCCTGCCATTTTTCTCCCTGCCCCAGCCACATTCTCTTGTTCCTTGCCCTCCTGCCTTCTCCAGCTCCTGTCCCCAGCCCGGTGTCCTCCTTCCTCCCACCCGCCGCCCTCCTCCGTGCCCCAGCTCCTGCCCGCCGCCCTCCTCCGTGCCCCGGCAGCAGCTCCCCAGTCCCAGCTGTACACTGGATGGCTGCCAAGCCCTTAATGACTTCCCTGCCTCTATCTAAACCAGCTCTAAGTGGCAAACAGGAGCGCATTAATCAGCGGCGCGGTTGTTTACGGAGGCAGGGAAGGGAAGCGCTGCCCGAACAATGCGGCAGGAGCCGGGCGCTGGCTGCGCCCGCACCCACCATCTTGGAACACCCGCAGCGGCAGCCCCGGAGCTCTTCAAGGCACAGGAACACGCAGGGGGTGCACGAAGGGGGTCAGCTTTGTGGTTTTAGGACCTAAAGATAACCACAGATTCTCAGATCACCCGCAGAGAACTTCTATCGGGGCATAGATCCAAATAGCCAAGGCTAAATCACACAAACTTCCAGTATGTCCAATACACTCCTGTAGGATTATTTCCCCTCTTACCTGCCCCAAATGCATATTAATGATGCAGTAAATGGAGCACGTTTTGAATTTGCTGTTTTAATTCCTGCCAGGTGCCCATCAGTGTGGTTTGGCCCCTCTGTGGTGGATCTCCCCACCGATGGCTCTTGAAGGGCGTGGCTGCGTTCTCAGGTCACTGCCACTTCACCAGCGAAGCACCAGCACTGCTGTTAATTCTTGGCTCGAGAACTGCTCCACTCAAGTGCTCCTGAAAATAGCTGTTTTCCTCCTGAAGACATTTTATTCTTTGTTTCTTTGCAATAGTTTCTGAACACTGGTTGGGTTCAACCTCATTTGAGGAACAACAGATGACTGAAAATCCAATCTATTTGGTTTTGTTTCTATTCAGAAAACTATTCCAAATGCACCCAGGAACTAAGCTTGAGAGTCAATTCTGCAATAACTTTTAGAAGTGAAAACTACTGGTGTGGTTTATTACAGTCCTTTAATACCAACTATACACAATTGAAATTTCCGTTAGTTAAAATACATCAGAACTGGATGAGAACATTGGATACACTCCCATGTTCCTTGTATTCTTCCTATTAATAATACAAACTTCCTGTAATCAAATTCAATTTATGGAGGTAAGTACTTAAAAGGGCATTGAAGGGGACTGTTTTTACCAGTCACGAGGTAATGAAGAACCCCAAGAAAGGTCAAAGCCTACTAAAAGGTTTGGGAGCAAAATGAAGCACAGCTTCCACCGCAGTCACGCTGGCAGAGCACGTCTGTTGCCTTCTACGTGTCCCATCTTAGAGCAACTTTGATGAAGCTTGTCCCTGATAAATTTGAAATTCATAACTACTGATGCCTGAAGACTAAAATAAGGGACTTCCGAGGTGATGCAGCCCACTCACCTGGTCTAAGGAATTACTCCTGAGGCATACTAGGTGACATCAACCCAACCCACCAAGGACAGCTTCCAGCAATGGAGTCTGCACATCCCCAAGTGCTCGGTCTCACTTCTCAAGACAGTTTTCATACCAGCATGTTTTTCGTAATGTCTACCCTTAATCTTCCTTGTTGAAATTTAAGCCCATTATTTCTTATCAGATCCACCACAGACACACAGAACATATCATTTTCTTCCCTGCAGCAGTCAGGTAGGTATCTCTGCATTTATAACTCCAGTCTTCCTTTGGCTTAGGAGCTCCAATTCCTTTACTCTTTTTGCAAGGCTTTCTTTCCAAGGTCTCTACTCATTCCTGTTGCATTCCTCAGCTTCTTCCAGCTAGTTCATACCCTTCTGAAGGCAAAGGACCCCAAACTGGACTCAGTATTCAGGGGAATACTTCCCCATGGGAAGCACTGTCTATATACCTCAGTGTGTCTGTCCTCTCTTCCACAGTCTAGTTTGTCCTGTGACCAGATCCATTTTTGCAGCGTGATACTCACATACCTGTGTTTGGGTACGGAGCTGTTCTGGCCAAAATAAAGCACCTTTCCCTCTTCTCTATATTCTTATCCAATTACACAATTGTGTCACCACTACTCCACACTGCAATTTTGTCCTTCTGTTGCCTTGCACTCTTCTCCAGTTGGTATCGATCAAAAAGTTAATGCAGGCTGTTGTTCAGGACTGAAAGCCTGACTCAAATGTCAGAGCACAAATTTGCACTCTTGCTCAAAATGTTCTCATTCTGCCAGTAAGGACCGACAGCTATTCCCTGTCTACACCTTCCTGAGCAGATGTGACACTTCTTACAATAGCTTCATTTTATACTTCCCACTTATTTACACCACCACACATCCATCACAAGACACCATCAGAGGCTGCACCATGTTGACTTCTAGGACATTTTGTGGTGCCTATTGCACTGCTGATGGGGAACTACATTCCTTGGGCATAACCTGTTCTCCACAGACCCATTTTGACTCTGCAAGTCTCTCTTGCAAAGTTCTAAATGCACAGAAGTAGCTGCTATGGTTATTTTTTCTAGGATCACTCTAGCAATTACTCTGACTGATCCGCAATTCCTCAGTTGCTCCTTTCTCACATTTTAACATGAGTTGTTTTTTGTTTTCTCACTCTGAAAGTGACCACACTGCTCCAACCTGTCCTCTACTTAAACCTACTATAAATGTCATTATTACCAGACAACTGGAAACTTTATTTCCTTAAGCACTCTAACTTGCCGTAGCCTTAGTTCTAAGTCCGCCATTAGCTTACAGATGAAGGGAAAGGCATTTGAAGAAATCCTGATGCCATCTGTCAGAGGGTCTCCCTCTTCCACTGGCCCTCCTTTTACTATTAACTGATTTGTGAAAGTATTATCTTTATTTGCTCTTGTAGTATCATACCTGTTTCCTGAGCTGTACAAATTCAGCTTTCCAATAATTTCCACATGACCTTACAACCCCTTCTGCTCTTCCCAAGGGCCAAACTCTTATTTCCCTGGTCACTGTGACCTTAGTTGCTTTCTGCCTTTTACTTCTCCACTGTCAGAGGCAGGTGCTGCTCCTCAGTCTCTTTTGCTTTGTCAGAAAACTGCCACCTGCACATTTTAACTCCTTGCCAGGCTCTGTCCTACAGACTCTTCTTTCCTCGCAGACACCCGGGCAGTTCCCGTCCCTGGCTGTCACTGCAGCCCTGCCATCCACAGTGAAGCTGGAGGAGGGATGCAGCTCTGGAGCTTCTAAAGCAAAAGCAGCCGCCTTTGAGTCATCAGGCTTTTTGCAAGTGAGGCCAAGAAAACTACAAAGGTACCTCAGTTATTTATCCTTTCACCCATTTCTATTTTTCCTTCTCCCGGTGAAAAACTCTAATCACTGTCAGAGAGATTTGAAGCAGCAGATTTATTTTGCACGCTCTGCTGCCTGATGTCAGATAACACACAATACAGAAAAATTCATTTCACAGATTAGTTTACTGATGAGTTTTTACCATTATTTTTCATTCATAATGCCCAAATTGGGCTACACAGAGCTTGCCACTTCTCTATATTCAGGGCATTATACAGAAATTTTGAAAATTTACATAGGAGACAAAACCCTCCACTAGCTGAAATTCAAATCCCGTATCTTTCCCATCACTGCATTTTCAGAAAATGTTCATCACTCAGGAGCACATCCAGACAGTACCAAGGGCTAGATCCCTTCTCCATGTTAATCTCTACAGTTATGTCCTTCTATGAAGTTTTAACTTCCTTTTGTTTAAATATACCCCTGGCTTTAGTGACCTTTGGGAACACTGCCTGATTTGCAGGGACATGAACCAGACAACAAGCACTTCCAAATGCTAAACAAAGCCCTGAGGAAGACTATGAGAAGGCAGAAACATAATCACCTCTTGTATCTGAACATCCCTTTACAGCAATAACTCAGTGAAACTATTGGCAAAAAAATGAAATCAACCCAAATTCTGGTAATTTCCTCCTGTCTTTAAATAATTCCCACTGGTGGGAAACTCGTGTGCAAGGATGAGCTGTACAGGGAACTGCTCTGCAAATCACAGCCAACACCTCGACAAGTGGTGCAAGAATTGCAAGCTGTGAAGAGTTTCATTGCAGAACTGGCATTGTGTGTTTGCTCTATACAGTCACCTTCTACAGAAGCAGCATAAATAGCCAATTCCTGTGTTTCCAAAGAAACGTCACCGCGCTTGTTTCCTCATCCAAGACCAACAGCCATGACACAATTGAAGCACATCATCCAGGTATTATGGAGAACACTTTTTGGTTTAAAACATATTTTCTATATAAAGTGTGAAATTATATACACAGAAAGTGTCTAAACAAGATGAATAAATATTATCTAATCCCTGATTCTACTTTATAGTCTTTGATGTTTTAACTATTACTTATGAAAAACTCTGCTTATGGGAGATCAAGAATAAATCCATTTCTATAGTTTCTGGTTTTAATTGTGTAACTTTCCAACTAAAAGCAAAAAGACAGCATTGTTTTGCCAACAAAGATATGCTGCTAATGGAATTACAGAACATGGGCTCAAAGAGATGAAGTTCAGCAAATCATTTCCATAAAGGCAGTTTTCACTTGTGCTTTGTTTGTCAAGGCTCAGCCTGTTTGCAATGCCTCCAGGAGATCAAGCTAAATCTTACTGCAGACGTTTGAAACCAAACTTTATTAATGTATTTCAGAACTGCCTTTGCATGTACACGTCTCATCTACAGCCATCACAAATCACACTAAGCTGAACTGTTCAGGCTGAATTGTTCAAACATGAGTTTAGCAGGAAGGTCCTACTACTTTGCTGGATCTGATGAACAACTGTATGTCAAAGCTTATCAGTATTTTCCAACTATATTGACTGGGTTTAGAGGAAATTATATTTCACCCTAAAGCTTTCCTCCAAATTTGACTTTACACAACCACATAAAATTGCCCTGTCAGAAGGAATTCTGAAGCAAAGGACTGGATGCTTGGAATTAGTATCGTCAGATATAAATTTGATAGTGAGCAGGATTTTTTCACTCTTGTTTCTTTCAAAAATTATCAACACCAGAATGAATATAAACAAATTATAAGAAAAGTTAACCTGTCATACAGCAGCACTCAGCAACTTCCAGCCCATACCACCACCTTCAGCCTGTATATACATGTCACAAGCAGGAATCTGCTAACTTCAGGTAAAGAAACCTTCAAGCATGAAATAGAACTTCCAGCTCCACAGAAAAGAATAAAGTGCACCACAGAATCTGGCATCAGCACACAGGAGAAAAATAAATCTCTAACTGCTATCCAATCCTCACTTCCCAGAAAACAACAGACAGAATGAATTAAAAGCCTAACACTTGAGTTTCCACAGTGCTAGTGGGTCTTCTCATTACGATTACTGCAGGAATTACTTGCTCTCATTTCCTTCTGGGCTTTGGAAACTTATGATCCAGATCAGTTCCACGAAACACTCTACTTGCCAATGAAAAGAAGGGCAGAAGTTCCATCCTGACTCCTGCAGGACATGGTATATTGGTTTTGAGTTGATGGATGGTGGTTCCACATCACTGAATTGCAGGAAAGTCAAAGGCAACTTGGAGAACCGATGACTTCTTTTGATCTCTGTTCTTAAAATCATCAAACACACAGTGGTTGCCTGGAGACTCCTATACAAACTTCTTGATTTGTGAAGAGACAAAGAAGTCTGTATTACTTGTTATTTTTAACCTCCCATGGCAGCTTCCAGAAATCACCTTAATTCTTTTAGATCAGGTAGCAAAAGGTCCGTTCCATTAATTCAATTAATGCCTCAGACCTTAACGAGGGAAGTCAACTATTCACCATGTTTTTTGGAGGTAGCTGACAAAGTGGGGAGGGAAGAGATAAAAAGCCCCATCTTCAAAAATAACAAACTTGACTAGATGCTAGAATACTGCTCATAAATTAGATACAGCTTCTGTTCGGTGTAATCCTGAGCAGGATTTCAGAGGGGGCATGTCAAGAACAAGCTTTGTAACTCAAGACAGAAGTAACCGTTCTACTCTAAAGTACTTCAGAAAAGTTTTGTAATATTTAACAATGAGCAGAAGACTGTTTCCAAGGGGCAAGACTTTTAAGATAGTCTACGCAACTTGAAATATTTTAATTTCTTCTTTTCACTGTTTGTCTAGTTAATGTTTTAGACATTACCTGAAGAGAGAAACAAAAAATCCCTACTCTCACCCACTTCACTGATATTTCCAGGTGATAAACCTGACAAAGAATATATTAGTGGCCATTAATTCCCACTTGTCTTACACTGGCAGAACATCCTTTTTAATTCACGACATTGCAGTTAAGTTCTGATAAGTGTTTTGGATAGGCTGAGGCAATAGATAACCGAAACTGCTGATAAGAGAATAAAGAGATAAAATAGTGTGATTTTCAGAGTGAAGAGGCTGGCAATGCCTCTCTCACAGCCTTCAGTGTATCCAGATAGTTATAAATAGGTCCTGGAAGGAACATGGTTGCATAATTACAAATTAACTATGAAGGAATATGAACCTATAAAAAGAAATGCTACAGACATGAATCTACATCAAGCATCTTCTGGAGTGAACAGCGATCCTGGCTCTTTGATTTACACCAGCTCATCCATAAAAATAAGTCATTGTTCATGATGAGTATAAGGAAGCCACACATGGAGCCTTGCTTGGGCAGAAGCCACCACAGGTCTAAGGGGCTCTGGTCATGCAATCAGGGCACTCACTGGAAAGGGAGGACACCCTGAGCTTGGATTCATTACTGGCTGCCTTTAGACTCTGAGATGTCTAATGATGTCCATGAAGCGATCACTTTTCCACAATGCAGGTGCTCTTCAGGCATCTTGTTTAGACCTGGATCAGGTACCTACACTGAACCTTCTGGACAAGTTTAATTTGTTTTGTTCCTTCCCTTCACTTACCCAGAGAACTTGTACCTGCAAAGACTCTTTAGTAAATGAAATACCCAGGGAACCAAAGACAGACACTTGAAAGAAAACTGATGATAAGAGGAGGAAGGTGAAAAGCTTCCTTCTGATAAAGTACTGTTCAGTGAGAATCCTCCTGTTTAAAATTTATTTTCACATTCACAAAAACATGACCAGCTTGAATTAAATTTCATGGAAAATTCATAATTTCTGTATGTTTAGAGCATACAGAATCCCCAAATTTTTACTAATAAACAATCACTCAAATCCTAACAGCTGACAAGAAAAGGCTTTGGCCTTCCCTGAATACTCCTTGTCTTTGCTCTTTATGCTCGCCAAGGTGAAGACAAAGACTGTAAGAGAGACCAAGTGAGACTGTCACTGTAAGTATTTCATGGCTACACAGTGGTCTCTCAGGAGGGAGATACTCCTCTCTCGCCCTCCCAAAGCAGCCAGGCACACAGCTGTCATCACTAGAAACTGAGCTGGACATTTATTTTTTACTCCTGTAACCATTTGCAGTCAGTAAATGAACTGATGCTCCACCTGCTGGAAAGAACTACGTGAGCTCCAGAATTCAGAAAGTTCCTCCTATGGGAAACGTCCAATCCTTTAAGCCTCAAAACACCATCTCTTGTCAGCAGACAAAAACTTAGCCAAGGATTTAGCTTGTCTAAGATTCTCTTCCCTGAACTAAGAACTTTGTGCAGCTCTTCTGATGCCTCTCAAAGCTTTGGACTTTACAGAGTAAACAACAAGCAGACAATTGTGACTCCTCGCACAAATAGCTTTCTATCAATTAAAACTGCAGGCTTAGATTGGATATCAGGAAGAAATTCTTCTCTGCGAGAGTGATGTAGCCCTGGCACAGGCTGCCAAGTCAAGCTGTGGCTTCCCCATCCCTGGAAGTGCTCAAGAACAGGTTGGACAGGGCAGAAAAGTAGCAAAAGAACAAAAAAATAATTCAACAACGTAAAATGTCTGCTGAAGGCTGCCAGGCTGAGAAACTACACCTACAGCAGGGTAATACAGGAATCAAGAAGAAGTCTAGAGCCTCGGGGTAGAAATGCATCTGGCAAGATCAAAGTCAGACAGCTCGTACCACGCTCTTAACAAGTGAAGTTCTTCTATGAATTATGTTATGATTTACAGTGGACTTTGTTTCATGATTTACAGAGTGTTTCTTTATTCTCAAACACAGATGCATCAGACACATCTACAATGATGCTTGGAAGAAATCTCACACTGACCCTCAGGCAGCGTGAGCCACTTGAGTTGGTCAGTCTGACTCTACCACATACATAAAAATGAGAGGGGCAAGTCCGGTCTCTGCTCTCTGTGACCAGTGACAGGACCCAAGGGAACGGCTGGAGCTGTGTCAGGGAGGTTTAGATTGGATCTCAGGAAAAGGTTCTTCCCCCAGAGGGTGGTCAGGCACTGAACAGGCTCCCCAGGGCAGTGGACACAGCCCTGAGGCTGCCAGAGCTCCAGGAGTGCTTGGACAATGGGACAGGGTGGGACTGTTGGGATGTTGGTGCACAGCCAGGAGTTGGACTCGACCACCCTTGTGAATGTGTTCCAGCTCAGGTTATGCTACAGTTCTATGATTCTAAAGTTCTGAAAATAAAATAATAAACATATATAAAACAAAGAACATTAATCTGACAGTTAACAAACATCTCCAAATCCAAAAGAAGCCAATAAGGTCAGAACCATCCCTGCTGAACTGGGATTTGCAAGGAAGATGACAATGCTGCTCTAACTGGTGGGAACAGATTGCTTTCCATCTCACTAAAGCCAAACACTTGAGAAGGCAGAAATAGAACCACTTCCCTCTCTAAAACAGAGTGAGTTTAAGTAAATAAGCAATTGCTTTGTCTATCCAGTTTTGTGTTCCTGGGGAGCAGCTGAATAATAATTTCAAATGCATCTCAATAACCACAGAAGCTGTAAATTCTGAGAGATTATTTTCTTATCTAACTAAAACTTCTAGGGACAACACTAAAGAATTTGCTTTGTTGGAGTTCAGCTCAGCAGCAAAAATAGTGAAAGACTCAGTAATGCCCAAAGGGAAAAACTGCAGACAGTTCAGATCCAAATTTTGTGATGTTTGACAGCATTTAATGAGTGATAATGAGCAACACTTGAGATCATACAGAAATCACTAATATTCAAGATATCAAAAACCTCCTTATGATTTAGTCCAGACAACTTTTTTAAGCATAGATAACTGCATCTCAGAACACTCCCTGCCTTCCCTGACATGACACACACACAGAGCAGGGATGGAAAACGGGATGTGCACCATTTACTGACTGAGCACATCCCCACTGGAAAACTGACATCACCTCTAGCACAGAAGGGCAAGTAAGAAAAGAGCTGCTTATTTTCTCATTCATTTGCACCTTCAGGGAAATAAAGAGACTTAGTCCTCCATATCCTATTTCCAATACCCAAAGGAAGTTCACTGTGACCGAGACCCCACCTGCAGCACTGTGTCCAGCTCTGGGGCTCCAACATCAGAAGAATGTGGAGCTGCTGGAGCGAGACCACAGGAGGCCACAGAGATGCTCCAAGGACTGGGGGTGTTCACCTAGAGAAGAGAAGGCTCTGGGAGACCTGAGAGCCCCTTCCAGTTCCTGAAGGGGCTCCAGGAGACCTGGAGAGGGACTTGGCACAAGAGCCTGGAGTGACAGCACAAGGGAGAAAGGCTTTAAGCTAAAGGAGGGTAGGTTTATATGAGATATTAGGAAGAAATTCTCCACTGTGTGGGTGGGGAGGCCCTGGCACAGGTTGCCCGGAGCAGCTGTGGCTGCCCCATCCATGGAAGTATTCAAGGTCAGGTTGGACAGGGCTTGGAGCAACCTGGTCTAGTGGAAAACGTCCCTGCCCATACCAGGAGGTTGGAATTAGATGTTCCCTAAGGTTCCTTCCCGCCCAAACCATTCTGTGATTCTCTGGTCTGCAAAGGACCAAATGAAGTTGTAGAAAGGCCTAAGATACTCAGCTACCTGTCCCAAAGTATTATTTTCCTAATGTGAAAATAACAATTAAGAGCATAAGTAACACAAGCAAAGTTCCTATTCCTTATTTACAAATACAAAAAACACTATTTTAAAGAGCATTAAAATCATCAAAATGACACCCAAATTAACAATGCTTCTGTAAGAATGACCATTAAATACATATATTTACATTTCCTGAAGATCATACCCATTTTAACTACCAAAGTAACACTGGGGGGGGGGGCAAAAAGCAAACTTTAAAAAAAAGACACCAAAGGTCCAAGCACCTGAAATAAGCAAGAAAATCTTCTTGAAATGGATTGCAGAAATGACATATTCTGTAAGATGATGAGCAACAGCATGCACTTTACTTTAAAACCTGCTATTTCAGGACGGTTCTTAACATCCCTTAAGTTCCTGCGACACCTTGTTATTTCAAGATGGTTCTCAACATCCCTAAAGCTTCCACAATACCTTATTATTGTAAGACGGTTCTTAACCTCGCTCCAGTTTCTGCGACACCTTGTTACTTGAAGACAGGTCTTAACATCCCTTTTTTACAGCACCTGCGCTGGCAGCCGAGGACTCAACTCCGCGAGCAACGAGCTGGGTTTGGAAGCCTTACCTGGTTGGGTCTTGCTGGGATGCTGCTGTCCACCCACTCCCTGCTGCGGAGGAGGACTGGCCCCCGCTGGCCCAGTGCCTGGTGCCGGGCTGGTGCCGCTCAGAGTCCCGGTGGGCAGTGGCTGCCCCCGCTTTAGGAGCTGCTTCTGTTCTTGCTGGCGGAAGCGTGGAGGCACCTCTCGAGGCAGGTATCGGGACGCAGCCGGCTGCTGCCCATTAGCAGAGGCGCGCTTGCCATTGCTGCTGTTGGGAATAGTGCTGGTGGAAGTACTGGTACCGGTACCGGCAGGTTGGGGCTGGCTTAAACTGGTCTTAATAGGTTCTGGCACTGCGTTAAAAAAAAAAAAAAAAAGAAAAAAAAAAAATTGGTTTAGTATCAGAAAGATTGTGGGGGGGTTTAACAAATGGGAAAACGGATGCTTTTTAGTCTCAAAATAAAAGTTAGCGAAACACGTTTTCTGCTTAAGCAAAACACTGACTGGGTCGGCATTTGAATTTTTTATTCCTTACTGCAATAGACCTTCTGTATTGTTTAACACAGGAGGGAGGACGAGAGAGACCTGTGACAGTTCAGTGTTAAATAGAACACTCAGTTAAGCTGCTCCCACCCAGAGCCCCCACTGCCTTTTCAGGTCAGCAGTTTCACAGTTTTGGATGTGAGCTTGTCAATAATAACATCAAATCCCAAGGCCTACAGACATGAAAACAAGTATTTTCAGTGTCTAGTGAGCTCCCAAAAACAAGTTAAAATAGCTGATACACCAGTTTATTCAGCACTCACACCAACTTTAGTTTTCTTGTGGTCCTTATCCAAACCTTCACATCAAGCACTTCAGGACACGCCAGGTCTACATCTGGTATGTCCCACACTAACCCTGCCCACAAAAAGGCCACCTGGAAAACCCACCAACTTCCACACCAGCAGCATTGAGCAGGCACCAGGGAACGCTGAGGCTGGTGAAAGCAAGCAGGGACTTGGCCAAGCAAAACCATGCCAAGTTTGACAGAACCATCAACACTTTGCTTCTCCAAGTTATTCATTTTAGAAGCCTAAATAGTTTCACCTATGCTTTTGTCTGTGACAAAAACAGGAGCCTTGAACATTTAAAAAAAAAATAAAATATAAAATTGAAGTACCAGTAACAGAATAAACCATATAAAACTGAAGTACCAGTAACAGAGAATAAACCTTCTTTGCCTTCACAAAATATAGCCCCCTTTACTCTGACAACTAAAAAAAGTCGATTAAGAGTGTCACGGAAAGAAAATAATTATTTTCAAATATCAAATGTGCATATTAAAAATGTATGCGAAAACTATTTTGTTTCCACAATATAAATAAATCTGTTGTCCATATGACAGAAAATATTATTAATTTTAATGGGTGTTTTTTTAACTCCCACTACTATTACAGTGATACAAGCATTTACCTACTACTTGTATTATCACTACAAAGACACAAACATTTACAAACAGCAAGACCTGAAGTACTCGGTACTTCTGCTGAGTCCTTTACCACAAGATTCCCCAAGAGCACTCCAGACACAGGTGGAACACCCAAAAACAACACACCATTCCAGCCAGGAAGGTTCCCCAACTCAGCTGACAGAGCAGGCACACCAACACTTGTGCCAGCAGATGAGAGGGAATGCCAGGGAAGAGGAGGGAAAGGACAAGAGAATGGAAACCACCAACTGGCACACCGCCAGCAGAGTCGGGATTTGTCTGGCCCTGAGATTTCATAAGAAATAACAATTAATTGGAAACACATTTCAGAGAGCAAGGCAGGCCGCTTTTTAAAAAGCATTCTACTCTCAGTACTGTGTATATATAAATCACAGCTGATACTTCCAAATAGGTGTGCACAGATACATGTAAAACTCATCACTAATGCAAGGCACAGAATATACAACACTTTTCATTTCAACGTAAATTAACAAAGCTGGTCCATTACAAAGGTGCGACCAGAGAAACCCAATTTCACTGTTAAAGACAATGTTTCCGTCTATGTATCTGAATCACAGGAGAGAAAAGAACAAAGAAAATAAAAATATCACTGTATTTCAGAATAAAAATATTTCTGCATATTCATGTTCCTGTTTTTCTCTAATCAACAGAGAAAAGTATTTTTTATTTCACACATCAAAATCTCTTCAAGAGTAGTTAAATGGAAGCTCTTGCAAGAACACTGTCTACAAATCATGGCAGCTGGAAAATAACCATTTAATTACTCCACTGACAGGGAATAAAAGCAAAAACAGTGAACAACATCACAGCCATGGGCTTGAGCTCCAAATTCCAGCTTTGTACCAGGCTAGAATTTATACTTCAAATACAGCAATAATATTTGGAGAAAATATATTACAAAGACAATATGACTGTATTCTGAAGTCACCCCCAGCAATGTCTGAACAGCAATTTTCACTTGATATGCACTGTGAGAAACACCAACTGTTCACAGTGTCTGCCCTGGATGTCTCATGTGATACTCACTTTACAGCACCTTTATAAACCCTTTGGCCATTCTCCCTCCTAAAAGGCTACATTCCAAGGCGATGGCTATCCCTGCAGAACACACAGTGCACAAAGACACGACATTTCAGCTCACTGCAGGGTACAAAAGCAGAGCAGAGGGAGCCTCTCCTAGGCAGTGCCTTGGTCACGGAGCTGCCCCAGCACTGACGCTGGGATTTTAATCAGCCCCAAGGGCCAACCTGCCAATCCATGGAGAGCCCTTTCCAGCCCTGGAGGAGCAGCCTGTCCACCCTTTCACCTGAAAGTAATCCACTGTCACAGCTCCTGGCATGTGGGCAGCTGCTGGAAATCCAGGAATTAAAACGGAGCCTCTTGATAGCTACATTTGCCTGAATGCTAAACACATTGTTTAAAATGTATGGGGGAAAGGATTTAATACTGAGTGATTTTCATAACTAGCACGTGATTAAAGAACTAAAGCAAAGACATTTAAGTAGAAAGCCTCTTGCAAAAATACAATTACAGGCATAAAATAAAAGCCTTTCGATTGCTTGCTCCTAAGATGTTTGTGATGGGTATCTGCTTACACTCCATTCCGAGCTGTACATACACTAAACAATGAGCTTGCTTGTAATAATTATCAGTACTTAATGGTATCTAAACTTCTTAATCCAATTTCACCCAAACAAATCCAATAATTACTCCATATGCTTTTTGATGATTACAATCTCGGGAATCCCAACTGCATAAAAAAAGTGTTATAAGCAATTGTAGGTGGATTTTATTAATATAATGAATAGGATCAGTCTAACAGATTTCAATTACAACAATAGCTTTTAAGTACATTTCTATGACATAAGGAAAGAACATGCATAAATGAAAGAAACTGGTTAAGCCACATAATACTGATTTATGGCAGCTTTTTCCTTTCATTCACCTCATTAACATTTCTCTATATTTCAGAATCCCCCAATCCAGCCCTATAAAACTTGCATTTCTAAAGCCTTCGAGGACCAGACATTCCAGAAGAGAAACAGTTAAACCCAGAAATGCATTCTTGGCTGCTACTGTGACAGGATTTATTTACAGCTTCTATTAAACACAGCAGCTCCATTACAAAGTGCTGGATGTGAGGAGAATTTTTGATTACACAATGCCGATGCCTCACTGCGTTAAACATATCATGCCAGTGTATTATTTTTTTTCCTTCAGCAATTCGTTCAGGTCATTGTTTGATGGGTTTATGAATTCATTACAGGAAACAGATGGATCCCATAATTCAGAGCTATTCTCCCAGCCAATCATATGGGCAATTTTTTTCCTCATCTTGCTCCCCCCTCCAAATCAACCTTAATGAAGCCACTTCCTCCATGGCCAATTCCCTGCACATACACACTGCAGACACAACCGCTGCTGCTGGAAGAACCCTCCAAACACTAAAGGCTTTCAAAATCAAGCTGAACGGGAGCACACACACAGACACCCCCTCTGAGGTCACGCAGAGCACCAGGAACTTACCCAGGTTGGGTGAAGGCGGCCACGAAATACAGGATTAGAGTGGGCAAAAAGAGACGTCCTCATTAGTAAGAAATCCATTTTTATTTGCTAACAAAAGTCTCCTTTGGAAAAAAATTGTTGCCCCCCCCACCATCACAATCTACTTTCAAAGGCTGAATTTTCATTTAACAAATTACCTCCTTTGTCTCCTAAGCGCTGGGATTTGTTATCCACAGTGACATCTACTGGTAACAGCAAAGGTGCTCAGAAGCTATTGCAGAAAAACTGACTTCAATGTTTTTATACAGAAATGGGTAATTTTCTGTCTGGATCATCCCTTCCCCCAAGCTCACAATCTTCTCCTGAGAAAAACCTGCAGAAAAGTCTAAAGCCAAGAGAAACCCAGAACTTGTTTCCCACAGTGCTCAGTATGGCTTTTCTAATGTAACCAGAAGCTGCTGTTTGACATCAAAGCCCACATTCAGGGATAAAGGTAAAAATATATGTGTCACTGGGGCTTTAGAACTTCTTCACCATTTATTTAAAGAAATGACTGAACTTCGCACCCATTCCTGACAGTATCATTTATCCAATACTCTGAACAAACAAAGTCTTCTCCTGGTTTAACTTCATTTCCCCCCTCCCTTTAGTCCCAGCTGACCACAGAGCATCTTCTTCTGCTTCCCCTTCCAGACGTTTCCTCTCCACTTCCTTCTTGTGACTTTTGCAACTTTTCCTTCCTCCCTCCTTAGTCTTTCACCATCACAGTTCCAAACCCTCTTCTATAACCCATCTCTCCTGACAGACTTCTCACTTCTACCAACCTGGACCTTCTATACAGAACCTGAATTTTTTTTTTTGCCAGGAAATATGAAGTCAGACTAGGAATTAACAGGAAGCTGCAAAGTTCATGGAACACCTCTAAATCAATTATCAGGATTTCTCAACCATCTTCGAGGGCTTTTAGCTTCTTAACTTTTGGCTTTATGCAAAAGTCTGAAATAGAGAAATACTGAGGACTCCATCTCCCACCTACCTCTATTTTGACTCTAGAGCAGTATATCCATAGATCCAGCTGACCCTGATTCCTACCCTGACACTCGTTTGTTCCTCCTTGCCCTCAGACCCAGTCATCTGCTTCAGCTCAAACAAGTTCTACCTGTTTTCTCACATTTCCCACCTGTGTCCCACCACTGAAAGCTCTCTCTATGTAACTTAACTATGTAATGGTTTCTGAAATGGCATTCATACTTGAAATTGTCATTTCCCCAATTTGCTTATGACAATATCAAGTATTTACTGGGGAAATGTTGGTTGAAATGTTCTCTGGGAGAATCAATTGTTTGCTGTCAAAACAGCGATGTGTTTCAGAATAGACTCCATGGGGACTTGGTCCGAGCCTACACTGTTCAATATTTTCATTAACAACTGGAAGATGGACTAGAGGATATCCTTATTAAATCTGCAAACGACACCAAGACAGGGGAAAGAAGATGAGGGTGGCCAGATCACTGACTTGTAAGAAGCCAGGTATTGTAATGGGACAAACACCCAGCTCTGAGGCTCAGAGGAACCCACCTCCTTCAGTCTGGTATCATCAAGGCTTCCCTACAGCACTGCCTGGACCCATCTCCCTTCAAGAAAGAGCTGGACAACCTGGAAAGAGTACAGAGGAATCTGGAAATGGGAGCTACCACAGCAGACAGAGGCAATGAAGTAGTTCAGTCTAGGAGACACTGGGTACATGAAGAGAAGAAAAATGAGGGGGAGAAAACAGACAAAGGAAGAGGAGGAAATAATTTGTTCCATCCCACAGTGAATAAGACAAGACTTGCTGAGTTTAAACAGCACTCAGGGAGATTTAGGTTTACATTTCTAACAATAAGGATGATTAAGGATTATCCGCAGACATGATACAGGTTTGGTGATCTTGTCCCACGGCAAGAGGATGGAATAGATGACTCCTCAAGAACCTTAAGAGCATCATTTTCTACCACCCTACATGTAAAATGGAGCTTCAAATCCATCTTACCCAGTTCTCCCACTTCTCTCAGCCATGACAAAGAGATCATTTTTCTCTCAGGTTGACAGTCCCAGCACTCCCTCCAGCTTTGGCTGGTTTTTAAGTAAGTTTCAGATGAGGTCTTTCTTCACCAGCCCTACTTGTCCGGACCCTTGTTCTTGATGAATGTCAAGCTGAAATTGTATCAATCCTGAGTGACATTTTATCCCTTCACCACAACAGCGATTCCCCTGGATAAACCCAGCACAGCCCACCCTGCGGCAGAACTTCAGTGCACCAAAAAGTCTGAGCCCAATTCTGTTGGCACAACCCTGTATTCACAAATTTAATTCTTCTCTTAAGAGCTGGAGAAGCTCTGATTGAAAACATAGATCAGATCCCGGCATACTTCAGAGCTCAGACACGAGATTTGTTCCCTGTTCTGGAACTGCATCTACATTTTTTTTCTTTCAAATCTGTCAGTAGAGAGGGTGACAAATACTTCTTTTGAGAGAAAGATACAAAACCTGTTTTGGGTGACTCAACACGTATTTTTAAAAGTTTTCTTCAATCCCATTCTATGTTATTCAGGTTGGTTTCACGTGCAGCAGTCTTGTGAGGAATACTTACACTTTTAACAGCTTTAATATTTTCCAACCTGCTTTCCTCCATGTTAGCACTGATTACAATTTTAATTTTAAATTCACAATTAATTAGCTGTGCCATTAAAAATGGTACAGCTAATTAGGTTGATAGGTTGTCATCAACAATAGATTGATAATCCAAAGCAAATATGATGCTCTTCCACTGCAAGCCAAGCTCTCTCATGTTTATTGAAGGCTCTGAGTGCACACACATGGGGTTTGCCGTCATCTAATTGATGAACAGAAATTGGACCATATACATCAGGCCTCAAACTCGGCAGTCCAAGCGAGGAATCAGGATTCTGGGTAATGGAACAGTTAAATTAGCATAGCTGCATTCCCCTTCAGGACGTGAACTGGTAACAGATGGTAACTTTCAAGACTTAACAATTCATCTGTTTTCTTTCAAGCGATGGTTCTCCAATTTGCAGGCGATGTGAAGGCGCGTTTATGAATTCATGTAACTCAAATACCGGTATTAATCATGTACATCTCTCCACACACAGGCTTGTCCAAATACAGACCCCACAAATAAACAAACAAACACATCTAGCTAAAAGCTGCTCTCTAAACTGCATCTGTCCTGAAGCCTCTGACATCTCAGCACAGGTTTATTTCCTTTAACATGTCATCACACGTTTAACTTTGAACTCAGACTCCTGTAAACTCAATTTCCACCTCCAGAGCATGGCATTAGAAAGCCAACTTGTCTATTACAAAAGGAAAATAATGAAGCTAGTTGAAGTTTTTAATCACTCATATTAATAACATTAAGAAACAACAGCATTAAGAACTGTCTAAAAAGGAGAGAAGGGAAATAAGAGTCATTTCTGAGATGAATTAGCTTGTGCAAGAAATTACCACTGTAAAATTTAACTGAGAGAGCAGCTCTGAATGAAGAGAGGGATTCCCAGCCAGTGCTTAGAAATGTCTGCAGAGTATTTTCAGGTTTCTGATTTAAGACTTTCCTATAAAAAGCGTTCAGGCCTCTTCAGAGATGGAGAATTCACATCTTGTATTCCTTCCCAGTGTATTTAGAAACATCTGAACTCCAACTAATTTTATAGAGACACACTAGAGAAACATTTTAAGTTCTATCCCTCCAACAGGACATGAGAGCCTCACCAACACAATCCCAACAATTCAGTAACACGGTAAAGGGTCACAGCACTTTACATGTCAGGAGGCAGGTGCTCCCTCCTTCACCTCTGCCCTCATCCTCCAAACCCTTTCTGTGTTGCTCCAGGCAATAGAACCCCATCAGTATCTACACAACAAAGGAGTCAGAGGAGACAGGAAACAGCTTCATGTTAAATGACACTATCATCACCACAAGTACTAGTGGGAAAATTCAAGCATATAATAACAGATCAAATAACTTCACACAGAGTCACAGAAGAAACCTGGGCAGAACCAGGAACTGAATCCTTCCATTTTAAGCTGTCTGTGTGCACTTAATCTTATTACATAATGTTTTACACAGTTTTCATATGAAAAGTAACTTTTTTGAAAAATAAATTTACAGATGGTGCAGCCATCTCACAGGATATGTTCCTTTTTTCTTCCTTCCCCAGTCCACTTGCAGGCATGGACTAAACAGTAAATATTCTTTATAGCAGAAATCTAATCATTTAACCATTCACACCAACAGATAAATATGAAAATTTACACTATGTTCATAAGTAACTGAAAATCAGAATAATTTCAGTATCCATTGGTTTACTGTATATAAGAACCTGAAATTTCCTTCACACCTTTAGCAGCAATGGATCTACAAGTACAGCCCATACTTCAGCTGGGGCTTGAAGAGAGTTAATCACAGCATAAACGTTTCCTATTTCAAATACAAACTAAAATACAACTAAAAACATGGTTGGGTACTGCAAAAAGATCCCTTACGTATCCATCATTTCTGTCTTGGATTGTTTCTGCAGGAATCTACTCAGCACAGGTTGTACCACACTTGGAGTATGTGTTGTCCCCGTGGTCTCTGCATGCAAAGCAGATGTTCCTGGAATTTCAGCATGTCCCAGGGCACAGTCAGCACCAGCATCCCACCCAGGACAATGGGAATACTGAGCATTCAAGCTACATCAGGTACTCTTTTTCCACTTTGACATCTGTGCAGGAAAAAAAGTAAGGGCTCTGGTTGGTTTTTTTGAATCCCTGGAAACTGCCAGTTGTGCATTTATGGATGGACATCTTAACATGTGGATAGAGGGATCAATGCACCCAGGACACATCTGACCTACTGGGTGTGCAGGCAGCCTGCACGTGTGCCTGGGATCGATGCCCTGGGAATGCCTCAGGCCTGGAGAGAGGATACACACCATTGTACCACGCTGGGTCCAACAGCCTGGACACAGCACAGTCACTGCACATACACACACTTTCCTTCTGCAAACCAGAAACACAGCTTTTCCAGTTATTTTATGTATGTTTTGGGGCAGGTGCAGGGTGACCAGGCTGTTATTTATCTTCTTTCAGACGTGCCTATGAAAGCATGGTGACGACTGCCTGCAGATGACAGGTCTGCTGGTGGGATATGAAGTGTAATGTTTACTGACACTGGCTGTGCTGCTGGAATCATGGGACTGGGCACACATGTCACATTGACTACAGTCCTGTGTAAACACAAAGCCTCGGCTCTCCTGTCATGTACATTTATGGTACCAGATGAATATTTTACGTGTGATACTAAAATAGTAACAAGTTTGTGGGCAACCAGTAAAAAGGCCTCTGTAGTTTTGGCATAACCCTTCCAGTTCACATTCTATCTCAAAAGAAGACTTAATATGTTTACACTACAGCTCTAAAGATAGTGATCTGAGCAATCATTTTAAAGCAGTCAGCATGAAAAACTGAACCAGAGCCAACAGTGTCCAGCATGGACCAGCTTCCCCTGCTCTTGGGCAGTGTGGATATATTCCAAGTTTGAAGGTAACATCACCCCAAGAAACCGTGCATGAAGCCAACTCCACGAAAGCTAAACCTGAAACCTGGCCTTAGATGTTGAAGTCTGAATGCTTATTGGGATAACCGAAGATGTGTTGATATCTATCTCATAAAATTATTTTGAAAATCGATGGATTGAGCTAGCAGGTTCTTAAGAATATACAAAAAACCCCATAGGGACATGGTTACCACTTCAGAAGACTGTACTTACAGAATTTCACAGATTTTGAATCATAAAAACCTGTTTGGGTTCTATATCCCACTTCGGATGCAGCTCCTACTTTGGGTAAGGCAAGAAGTCCTATGGAAATGTCATTCTTTTGCCTTCAGAAATGAACAGCTGAGAAAAACTCGAAGCCCAGAAAAAAGAATGATCCCTTACTCAGATTAAGCCAATTAAATTAAAGTTGTGCTCTAGAGATAAACAAGTGTTTAAAGTCTGCATATATATCGCGAGGGGAAGGAGGAATAAACTGAACTTTAAAACTGTACTTCAGTTCTTTTAGTATTTCCTCTTAAATCAAAACAAGACATTTCATATGCAAGTGTTTTTCTGAGTGAGCTTCCCACTGACAGCCTCTTTACTGGAAGCTTTTTGTTTTGAACTAAACATCTACCTGACAGCCAAACCTGGAGAATCTGAAGTGAACTCTTCATTTCAGATTCAACACCGAATCTGAAACAAATTCTTCATTAATTCAGCTGAAGCTGAACAGATTTCTTATGTCTCCAGTGCCATCGCGCATTAATGCCACACATGAAAAACAGAATTTAAATTATTCAGAAACATGAAGAAAGCAGCTCTAGCAGTTTACAGACCCCCTCCTATTCTGATTCCTGAGGAAAATTTCCTAAATGGAACCAAACTAAAATCTGATGGGGATTCAGCAATCATTTCACTGCAGCTGAGATGAAGCCAAGAAAGACCAAACAAACTGCTGTGCTCAGTTTGCTGAGCACATTCTGACAGCATGGAGAGCAGGGCACGGGCATTCCCCAGGAAGCTCTTCCCAAGGTTCCAGCACCTGCCTGTGTTTCCAGCACGGTGTCAGGGGGGGTTGTTGTGGCAGTGACAGCTCTGGTGATTGGGCTGTCACCATAGCAACTTTCACCAAGAACTCACAATGCACCCAAACGAACTCGGAGCTAAATTAACTTATTGCATGTCACCAGTGAGAAATGACTGTTCAGAGGTAATTTTCTGTACTAATATGTAATAGAGTTAACTCTCTAAATTGAATTAAATTAATTAAATGCCACTCCCAGTAAATCAGATTCTATTACATGAATGTTAAAAGAAATTAAAGATGTTTTAATAAAGATTACTAATAATAACTTAATATTATTACTTCATTTTAATTCAAAAATTCTGCTCAGTTTATTTTAGACACATGTCTTCCCATCACTAGGAAGGAATACCTAATTACTCCACATGCATTACACACAACTACTTCATAGGACTGTGCTTTGACTTAGCTAAAAGAAATAACACCAGCTTGGTTTAATATGTGACACCCTAAGGCTCTTCCTCCCTCATGCTTTGGGTAAATTCCCACATCTTCAATGACTGAGCCCAGATTCCAAAGGGTTTTATTTTTGCTTTCTGCAGAAAACGAGCAAAATGTTTTACAATAAGCCTAATTGCAAACAAAGAGGAAAACACCATGTTCAAAAAAAAAGAAAAGAAAAGAGCTCTTTAGTGGCATTACAGATCTACTAACAAAATATTAAGTTTTAAAGTAGCTTCTTGCACGTTGGAGTAGGATAGTCAGTGGAGGCAAATCTAAGATGCTCCCAGTTCCTCACATAAATAAAAACTTATATTGCCAGCTGTTAATGCTGTCCCCATGACCCTGACTATAACTTGTATTACAGACTCACCAAGACACTTCAGGCAAAAAAGGGGCCTAGCTAACATTAACCAATTCTCAGAAATATAAACCATATTATTTCTTTAGTTTTCAGAAAAAAATTCCGTGTGTGCTGAGAAGGCAGCTGGTGACAGCAGAGGGAGCACACGGCACTGTCACATCTGCCACTGGCCACAGCAATGGCAATGACGTCAGTCCTGTGGAACACCCAGAGGAAAAGCAGCACTTCCATTAAAATAATACGGTCAATAAGGATTAAAACATACCCTGAATCTCAAACAAATCTGAAAAACAAGGGTGCATTAACACAGCGACAACCCTGGGGGTGGAGCAAACTGAGCTTCAACATCCTGTCTACATCCCAGGTATCAGTAAAACGGGATTATGGATTTAAGCGTTCATTGCTACTGTGCATCTAAGTTATTATCCAGAGATTTTAAATTAGAATTAGATTTATTTTTTTTTTTAGAGTCTTAGGAGCCATAATAAGGCACCAACTCATGAAGACTTCCACAGATCTTTTCTGGCAAGGAAGAGCTAAACAACTGAGAAGGCTGAAGACAACCTCCCATTTCATGCCCCACAGTGACCACTTGATCAGATTAGAATTAACTATACAACAAAGAATTAATTATTACTCTTGGAAGCTGTAGGAAAATATGAATGATGATGGAGCCTATGTCAGAAATGTGGCACTGAACACACTATTTTCTTCCTGTTTCCCCCAAAGACTTTTTCCTTTTGAGGAAAAAGTCACTCCTCAGATGTCTGATATTCATATGTACAGCAGAGAAGAGTTGACAATGAAGTCTGTCACCTCCAGCAGTGCAGGAAGTGCTCTCATGGTTTGTCAATCAGGCCTAAAAAACTGCAGTGGAAACTGTTGGCAAATTAAAGCAAGTAATACAGTTAAACATAACCTTCAAAGGACAACCTGCCGAGGGAAAAAGGTCAGTGATCAAACAGGAGAAACAGGGAGTGTGAAGAAGAAACTCTATTATCAAATCTATGTCCTTACAGAATTAAAGAAGGTATCTGAAACTTGGGAGCTTCTTAAAGCAAGCCGAGTTCAGGGACAGTGACGGAAGGAGAACAATGGGCAGCAGCAATGCTATGGAACAGCCTGGATTAGAGAGCTGTGCCATGGGGTGAGCTTGAAAGGCACAGAGAATAACCTTTGGTTTCACTTGTGAACAGCAGCAGATTATCTTTACACAGGTTAACTCAAAGGTGTTTAATAACACTCCAATTAGCACGCTAGTTTTGGCTGGGATAGAGTTAATTTCTTCCACAGCAGCTGGTATGGGGCTGTGGTTTGGATCTGTGCTGATAACCCAGGTGTGCTCCTTATTGCTGAGCAGGGCTTACAGAGAGCCACGGCCTCTCCTGCTCCTCACCCCACAGGGACAGCCAGGAGGACGGGGGCACAGGAGCTGGGAGGGGACACAGCCAGGACAGCTGACCCCAGCTGACCCAGATGGCATCGTGCTCAGCATATAAAGCTGGGGGAGGGGGAGAAAGAGGGAGAACAGGGTTTGTTTTCCACAGACACTGCTACGTGTGATGGAGCTTGGCTGTCCTGGGCACGGCTGAACACCTGCCATGGCAAGTGGGGAATGAATTCTGTCTTTTGCTTTGCCTCTGCATGTGACTTCTGCTCTACTTAAACTGCCTTTATTTCAACCCACCAGTTTTCTCACTTTTACTCCCCACATCCCGCTGCGGGAGGGTGAGCAAGAGGCTGCGTGGGGCTGAGCTGCTGCTGGGGTTAAACCACAACATACAGATACTGCATTTGAAAAATAACTCTGGACTAACTGGAAGGACTTCCAAAGAGGAGAAACATAAATCATTATGGTTTGAAAAACAGCTTGAAAGCAGTAGCACAAGGAAAAACTGAATGGGCTGTTAAGTAAAAAACAGGACACACAAAAAGACCCCTGCAGAGGAGGGGAAATCTGCCCTCCACATACTGGGCAAAACAGTCAAGAAAAAAGTGGTTTCAGTTACAGGGAAGACTGTCCAGGCTGAGAACAAAAGTAACTTTCCAACAGTAATCAAAACATCTTTCAAGAACAGTTGTTGGGCTTGTCAGAGTGGGGAGACAATCTCTTCTTGCTCATCTAAAGGGATATATGTAATCCTACGATAATAAGACCTTGGTGTGGCATTTGAATTTTTAATGGAATTGAGGAATCATCAGTTCTGCAGCTTAGTAACTCTTGTGATTCAAAGCAGAGGCTCATGAGAGGCTGTCTGGCCTTGGAAAGGTGAAAAGTCTGGCCCCATAAAAACTGCTGAAAAAAGGACAGTAACCACAGCCAAATCAGAAATTATGCCAGAAACATTTAGAGCATTCTGAAAACAGGAGGACAGATCTTCAGGAGACTACAATAAGACAGAGAACTCCTTCTGTTAACATGGTAAGAAGCAACTGAGAATCTGAATCAGGCCTCAAGTTCAGCTGTTCCCCTTGGGCAAACAATAACAGCTGACACACTCAGGGCAGCTGAGGAGCCTCTGAAGCATTCAGAGGTGTTGTTAAACGCAGGTCCCACAAGACAGCTTAGCGTGAGCCACTGCTGCCACCCCACAACGCCAGGGCAGGATGCCTAAAGGGAAAATTACCTCCTCTCATGCTGATCTGGGACCTACAATCAACCTCATGAGCAACCATGTCTCCGGATGCCAATGCACTCTGCGCTGCCTGAGCCAGTTCAGGAATAACCTGAAGGGTCACATGCACAGCACACACCTGACCAGAGCGTGAGCTGGTTAAGCAGACTTTTTAAGTAGTCCTGTAGGATGTGAAAAGTGTGAGCTACAACCTTTAAGAACCCGGGGAAAACATTACAATTATCCAGCAAGACACTGAAGTCTGGGTTCTCAGAGTAGAGGTATGTCAACACCAGATAGTGAAGAGGAGAACACAAGGTAAGGTCCCTCAGGTCAAAGGCTTTACACACAGTGTAAAAGAATCAAACCCATGTTTTCATTCCCTTTGTTTTCCCAAGATAACCTTCTTGAGCATTTGTACAGTAACTACCCCAGGAGCATGTACCAGTGTTACAGTTCAAAGCTGATTGCATCCTTCCCAAGGAAGGGATCAAGAAATGTTAGAAACCCAGCCCATATATCAAAGCAATCATTACCAAAGTGAGCTAATACATTCCCTGATGAACCTCTTCCAGCTTACAGTTTGCAGATCTTATCAACATTATATTTATATGCACTACAAGCCTCCTCCAGGTAGCAAGATGATAATCTAATAATGGAAAGTGGTCAGCACACTGCAGATAAATCAAAGCTGATAGGTCATTTTTTCATGAGAAACTCTTAACTATCCTCTCCATGAAAACCTAAGGGAGCCAGGCCTCAAGGCAGACAAGAAACAGCCTTCATGGACTTGTTTCTAAAAGAAAAGTGAATGACAGACTTTAGTTTAGAAAGTAAAGAGAGGAGCACACTGATAAATACATGAACTGTGCTACAGAGCCACTTGCAAGAAAATGTATTTCAGACTCTGCTGGGTGCGTAAGAAAGTGAAGAGATGTGGGGTGGGTGCCTGGTATCAGTAGATACAGAAGTGGCATATTAAAATGGAAAAACACATCTGGTCTCTAGTACTGGGGCATATATGCTCTGATGGACAAGTGTCAGACAACATCCTATTTGTAAATGGAAAATATTTATAAGCAGACTGAGAGAAGAACAGGATATATGCCAATGCCTGAGCTGCAGTGATGGCAGAAGTGCAACAGTTTGATGTTTCACAAACACACTGCCCTGGGGAACGCCCAGTGCTGCAAAAGCAGCACAGCACTGGGGATGAAAGTGCCCACTGTGGGCAGATAAATAACCATAACCCAGCACGCAGTTTGACCCTAACCACCACTATTAGCATTGTGCAGCTGTGTTAAAATTTCAATTCTAGAATATCCAGTGTCAACACTTGTATTGGCAGTTTTGTTGTTCAGAAAGCAAACTAGGGATTTATCTGAGAGCACTTCCCACCAAGGGGCACCCTGGCAATCAGGTCTAGATAAGAAAAGCCAGACTGGTGTTACCTAATCTGTGCTTACTCTCTCTTCAAAGTATTCTTGTAGAGATAATATCCTAGGCTTGAAATGTATTTGACAACGGACACAATGTAAAGAGAAATCTGATGAAAGCATGTAGTCCTACTGCCATCAAGCAAGTTATCAACCCTTACAACATCTAGAGCGTTTGAAAAATGCTTTTAATTAACTGTGTCTAGTGTAGGAAAGCTCCCATTTTCATCTAGTTTTAAAACTAACTATACACAGGTCAGGTTGTTGCCATCTGATAAGCCCAGATCATTTCCTAATTGAGGAAACTGAGAACAGGCAAGGCATGTGAAAGACCAGAGCAATAATCTGTCTGTATTTATATTCTAAGAACACACCAACATTTGCATGACACCAAACTGCAACAGACCATCTCTAAGGAGAATAAAAACTACTTGAGGAGCACTAGGAGTACCTGATTTGAGCTCTCACGTACTTTTGTATCCCCAGATGAGGAATCTGTATAAAGCTCACAAGGCAAGCACTAACCAGGACTGGAGGTGCTTTACTGGACCAGCAGGAAGCAGCAGCAACTCCAGGCAAAGACATTAAAGGTCCTCTTTGGGGGCAGCTCTCTTGTAAATCCAGCTCAGGACAGAAGCACATTAGGAAGACTTTATCTCTGGGGTTCTCTTTATTTTCAAATAACCCTGGAGAATTTTGTGTTTGTTTGTTTTTCTTAGAGAGATTAATGTTTTTTCTCCAAAAAACTGTATTAATTGCTTTGCTGCATCACGGTCTGAAAAGAGCATTTATTTGAAAGCTAAAGAGTCCAAAGCTTCACAGGAGCTAGAGAAGACTTAAACCTTCAGAACTGTCAGTCTTTGGTTGCAGGGCTCAGAGTGCCCGGTCATGACAAACCCCCTCTCCTGCAAAAAGATACCAATTCTCAAAGCAGATCGCTAGCTGGACACCTTTGAGTGGCAAACCAGCAAGACCCACACTACAACTCCAAATATAGTTTACCAAAGATTATCCATACACTTACACATTACCTTAATTTTTTCTCCTTCACTTCATAATGGCAATGTTGAAGACACTTACAATGTTGCTTACACTTGTGAGAGCAAAAAGCCTATTAAATACCACTGAATTACTGCCACCACCAGAAACACGATGGCTTGTCACCGTCATCCCCACAACTGAAAAAGATAAGCAGCAAACCAAAGTTTTTTCCTCTACTAGTTAACTCCAAGCCTCCCAGCTCATCCTTCTTGCTTTGTCTCCTTGACTATGCAAATTGCTCCTCCTGTCTGCTGTAATCTTTTGCATTTTCTACTCCTTTTCACCCAGTATTATGGTACAGACTCACAAATTACCTCCATGCTCTTCTCTTTGCAGGCTGTAAATGGTAATTACTCCCCTATCAGAGAAGTGCTATCTCAGTCAGTTTTATGAACAAATCCATGTTTGTTTAAAGATACTTGTAATAGCAAAACATCACCATGATAACGTTTATCAAAAAGAAAACATTTTTGTGCTATAAAGCCTTAACGTATGGCCACAGGTTATCATTAAGTTATCAAGTGACTGCATATTAAGATCTAATTGAAGAACTTATTGCAGTGCTCCCCCTCCTTCTGCAATGATGATTTATGGCACATTTTGTCACTACAATGTGCAGCAGTTCAGTACAAACACAGCACTTAACTAACAAGATGGCAGAGGCAGATATTCAAGCATAAGCTATAAATACTCAAATGAGTCAGAGGTTGTAAATCTGTTGTAAATCATACCTGATTTGTAGGCTGGAACACATTTTCTAATCTTACAGAAAAAGCCTCTGCTGGTTTCTACAATAATATGACATAAACCAGAAAAACTCAGCCTTTTCTTTTTGAAAAAGACTGATTGTGTTACACACATAATCCTGCTTAAAATACTGATGAGATCCTCTAAATAAAGTTTTCTTTTCCCTTATTTCCTATGGAACTACCATTAAACACTAGTAACATCTACCACAGCCAGAAAGAGCACATTTTATCAGTGAGCACAAACTGCATTTCTCTGTGAGCAGAATGGAGGTTACAGGAAGGTGATTCATATCCAAATGAGCCCAACAGAGAACATTCTAACAGCCCATTTGGGCAGGGTAAGTAAAGAACCAATTTAAAACTACGCAACAATCTACATGGCTAATTTGGAAATTGAAATATCCAGTTTTGAGGACATGTATGCCATTATTCCTGTCATCTAAACAGAAATGCCAGAGCAGGGGATGGGATCTCAGATATATTAATCCATTCTTTATTCTCTTTAACTCCCCTTTATAACACAGCACTGTTTGTGGACTAAAAAATGCTATGCAAATTTTTAAAATAACCTGAAGAAAGTATGCCAACATTTGTGACACCACAATGGTTTACCAAGCAACCACATACTGTTAAATGTTGTCTGTTCTTGTAAGTCCCTCAAAATAAAACATATTAAAGCCTAAACCTTGGCAGAATAATACCCCAGTCTGCACACAACCTTCCTGACTCTACAAGTGGCATATTAAAATCATGACACGGTGAAGAGTCCCAAGACACAGGCTCAGTCTGGGGGAGGGGAAAGTTCCAGAGCAGACCATGGGTGGAAGGGAACAATCCTCAGGATCCACAGTACCCCTTTAACAGATGGGGGGCAGTGCTGGATGAGCTGCTGAATCCCAGGATTACTGCAGCTACTCCAGCTTCTGCAATCCTGCTTCACAAGCAGGGAGCTGAAGTTCCAATTTTCCCCTTGGAAAGTCCACATCTCTCTTCCTGGTCCCATGCCATTCCATGTCAAAGACTGACCTACAGGGATCATGAAGATCCAAGAAGCAGAGACTGCCTATCTCTGCTTTACAGAAATATTTTCCAGATTAAGATTTCTAATCAAATATTTGCTTCCTATGTTAAACTAAAAGTGGTAGAGACTTAACTCTCTGTTTGCAAATCTAACACTTACCGTTACTGCAGACAATGCTGGAGAATTGGATGGATACTTTGCCTTTCAGTTACCATGGTGCATATTTGAGTAACAACCCACTCAAGCTATTTTATACCAGCACTTCAACTCTGCTTTAGACAAAGTGTATCCAGCTGGGGTGTGAGTAAAGCAGCCAGGGAAAGGCTCACCTGTGTGCTGACTACACGTGCAGCAGGATGGCTGGAAGAAGAAGCAGGCAGAAACACACTGACCTCGTACCCTTTATCACACCCACAGCCCCTCCCTGAAGTCCCCTGTAGTTATTAAATAACACCCATTTCCCATACTAGTGACTATTTACCATACACAACAGAACCCTTACTGGTACTTAAGAGCTGAATGTTTTCATTACAAAAGCCTTTATTGACAAAGTTTCTTCATCAAGTGCATACAAGCCGGCTAGAGTTTACACATGTAAAATAAACACTAATAGCTTGTGCTCAATAGTCCTGTTCTCAAAAAAATCACCATAAAAGAACAGTAATGTGGATGTGCAATAAAAACCTGCTCATTTCCCACCTCATCTAATTCTGCAGAGCTCCTCTCCAGCTGAACAGGAAGACTACTTTCATTTGTTCTCAAGTAATTGAGAAACATTTCAGCTACTTATCAGCTCTTCAATCTTTCTTCCTTTCACACATTCCCCAGAATTGTTGCCAACAGGGTATTTATAAAAGATTCAGCCTCACAAAAATACTCTGGCAAACAACGTTGCAGGGGGGGTGGGTAAAAATAGAAACTGCAGGAGCTGTAATGTAGAGAAGATTTAAAGGGTTTGAACGCTGTTTAAACAGAAAAAATAATCAAAGTCGTTTCAATAGATGCAGGAGCTGCGTGAGGGAACATCTCCTACCCCCGGGCCTGCAACTCCAGCAGCCGCCACACGCCCTTCCGCCAGGGGGGAAACCCTTTCTCCAGCGGGGGAAAGGGGCTCATTTCGGAAGGGGTTTGGCTGCACATCACAAATGGCAACACTCAGACGGGGCCCCGGGGCAAGACTGAACTGACAACACCCCCACCCCCCACACACACACGCACAGGAAAGAAACCTCCTTCCTCCCACAGAGTTTCTCTTTCCTGAGGCCTCACCAGAGACCGAACGTGCAACAGGCCCGTGGAGCCCACAGAGCATCAGGGCTCTGTGCACGGAGCACGGGAGGCCACGGTCACACAGGACACCACGGCCACACGGGACACGTCCCCACATCTCCCCCTGTGCCAGGCAAAGAGATGAAAATCTTACTATTCATTAAAAAGCACCTTGACCACAGCATAGGCCTCCAGCACAACCCTGGAGGATAAAACCTCTCTCCCTATAAGCTCCTCCCTCCCTCCCTATAAGCTCCTCCCTCCCTCCCCATAAGCTCCCAAGTTCGGCTCTTCCAACCCACTGCAACCAAGTGCCTTTTCCTCCACAAACACTGCTGAGAGCAAACGAGGGCGCAGTAGAAACATATTGTCTCCAATCAGCTGAAAAACAAACTGAAAAATCCTTCCATAGCCCACCTGCAGTTGCACAATTTATTTTCCTCCAAGAGGACCCAACTGGTGCAAACATCTCTCACTGCCATGGCAACCCAGCAGCAGAAATGAATGACACATGCATGAAGTGAAGCGATCCTTTTTAAGTTACCACAGGCAGCTACATTAAGTCATATTTATATCTCACCAACCAAAATCCACATTTTGCAAAATGTTCAGTTCCAGTCCAGTTTTAATCTCTGATTTAATACATCCTGCCCATTGCCATGTGGTACACACTGCAGTCCATTCACTCAGTGTTACTGTGTTATCCTGTTTTTACAACTAATTTAATTGCTGTGTCCCAGATAGGAAATAAATTAACTAAATTCAATGATAATCCCTGTGTTGCCTTTTAGTTGTAGTAGCGTTTGTCACACAACCTTGGAAGTGTATCCAAATACAACACTTGGTGCAGCACTGCAATAAAGTTTAGTCAACTTTGAATATTCGAGGAAAAAAGGTTCAGCCAACTTTTTCTTCTCCGTAATGTCACACTCATATTTTCTATATTTTAAGAAATTCCTGCTGCCTATCAAAAGCTTCTGCACATCCCTCCTGAAGATAAATGTAAAGAACTGCACCCTGAAGTGGAAAAGCATTCCCACAGAGCAACCTTAATGCCACAGGAAGGAAATTCAAAGGGTCACTTCTAGGACTGTCAACAACCCCTGGTCTCTGCCCTGAGTATGAACAGACAGTTTGTTTTCTCTGCAGGACAGGTCAACTCCTTCCAGTGATGCTGAACTACAAAAGGGTGCACCATTGCTTCTGGTAGATGAAGCAATAAATGCCAAAACTGCTTAATCTCTAATATAATCTTTATTTACTGTTGTCTTCTCCAGGGTTCGTATTTCACAGTAGTAGCACAGGATGCTTAAAAACAAGGGTAGTGGACCAAAATGATTTGAAAGAAACAAACTCCCAAGCACACCTGAAAAACTGAAGTTATTATCTAAAAACTTAAACTTGGCAGTTTCAAGCAATAAAAAGCAAAGCTGTCACAACAGAGACAGAAATAGTAACATCCCACAGAGGCAAAGCAGAAGTCTCACTAGTAGCAGAAATGAAGAGCCACTGCATTAGCACGTGAAAATGAATGTAGTTACCCTGACAGCAGAAACATCTGCCACTGAATTGTAATATTAAAAAGTCATTATAATCCATTACAGAACAGAGAAACCTTTTCACACAGAAATTAACTGATACAGAGAACAAAACATGCAATACTGCAGAAACAGAAATATTACATTTAGATAGAAATCACTCTCATGAATCTTAATTCCCAAGTTTTTTCATGTACCTAAGATTTGGTGGGATTGAACTACTACTGCTGCCTTCTCCAGAAAGCAAAATCCACTCTTAAACTACATGAGATCTCACAGAGAGGATGCAACAGAATTCAAATTAAAACTTCCTGACTTCACACCTTCGCCATAGGAAAAACTTGGAAAGAAAAGGACAGTTTCAATAAATTACTTGTTACAGTGTCTTCATCACGTAGTCAGGTCTTTATTTTTCTGAATTCAGTATTACGGAGGCAATACTTAATTTCTGCTGTATAAATACATAAAAAGTGTTTGAAACATAAGTTGTTTTGTCAACCCCGTATGTTAGGCTTGGCTCTTCTCTAATTCTCAGTCTTTGGGAGATTGGGAAGCTCCACTTGCCTGCCTGTCACCTAATTACCCAACAATAAATAACAGTGCATATTAACTGGTTCAGAACTGCTCCACAGCCTGAGTTCTGCGTGCAAACCAAAGGACAGACCAGACAGAGAGCTGTAAGCCATCACTTGCAGAAGAGTGGCCTCTCTTCCTCACTTTTTCAAGGCTACAACTTCACTACCATTTCTTCCAGGGCACTTTGGAGCTCGCTGCCCATGAAGGGGAATCCATTCCTTGCCTCTGCTGCTGCCTGGACTGTGCTGCAAACCAGCTCCAGCCTCTTCCCAGGCAGAAAACCCACAGGAGAAAGAACACCAGGCAGTGGTGGCAGTGGGGGAAAGTTTCTCCTAAGTTCAATGACCTGAGTTTGTATACTAAATTGAGCTCAATTGTGCATGCAGGGGGAAGAGTGGCCTTTGAAATGGATAAAAAGCTACTAACAACTAAATGGAGAACTACATCTGTCCTGGTATCAGACAAGAGAGATGACATATCCTGTGTGTTATTTCACAGAAAATTAATCCATATATTCTTGTTATAAAGTGGCCATAGGATACCCATCAAGATAAGCAAAAGCTTCTGCTGAGAAACCCAACACATAGTCAGATCCTCCAACAAAACTTCAGGAACAGAACTAATCTAGTATACTCTAATCTAATACTAATATAATACACTAATCTAATCTAATATACTCTTCCCATTAAATAGCCATGAAGAATAAAAAGCACAAGCACATTTTCTTAAACAAGCTCACAAAGATATCAAATGGTTCACAAAGAATAAATATAAATTTACCTTTGGTTTTTTGTTCAGCAGCCTGAAAGAAGAGAAGAATAAAACAAATCAACTATTTGTCAATACTCAAAATTCTACCTAATAATTATAGGGCCGCAGGCCTAACTTTGTGCAGGAAGTCCTTACACAAATAAGGCATTAGTTCCAGTTAAGGACTGGAGAGTTCAGTTTAACTCCCTTTAATAGGAGTATAATAATGGCTCCCTCTGTCTGACTGAAGCCCAAAGCAGAAGCCAAAGAGACAGTTTAAGGCATGGCAAGGGATATGGCACTGGCCCCATCTACCCACCTAAGTCTTCTCTCTCTTGTGAATCAGAGGCTTTCTAAACCCAACACTATGTTTTTAACACTCAGCAGAATTAACTTCTGTGAACTTGTCTGGTATCCCTTTGCATCCATACACACACTATTGGCTTACACAGAAAAACTGTTAAGTTTTTATCTGTTTGGAAACTTCTCATTTTTTTTATGATGCCTAATTTTTATACTGGAAAAGACAGTGATCAGTTCCTATTTAAAGTTAAAATTAGCTGTGTAATCAACCAGTACCTGCACGTTACTCCTAAGAGTGAAGGGATCATTTACCACAGGAACATGAACAAACCTTTTTCTGAGCACCTTCCTTCTTTTTCTTTTCTTCCTGCTTTTTCTTTTTCTTTTCTTCCATCAAATGTTCCTCTTCTTGTGTTTCTTGTTCTTTCTCCCTGATAAGAACAAAGGTTGGGAAGAGATTTTCAGTAAAACAAAGTTTTTCTAGAAAGGTAAATAATCCATACTTGTAATGCCAGATTTCTACATCTCATGGATATAGAAGTACTAAAAAAAACCTGTTCCAAAACTGAAACTAACAACAAATAAAAAAGTAGGCAGTGAGAACTCAGAAAAAAATAGATTTTATTTGGAACTTCTTTCCACAATCACTCACTAGTACTACTTGATAGTAGCATATTCCAGGGAAAGAAAGTTTAAAACTCGAAGGGGGGGGAAGAAAAAAAAAAAAAAGGAACAAACCCAGGTAATTAATGCAAGTTCTGTTGGCTTTCAGCATCTGTGATTCACAATATACCTTAAGGATCATGAGCTAGTACCATATTTTAAACTATTTTTCTTTTTTTGATCAAACACACGCTGTATTAATTTCTTGTACACATCAATTTAGTTCTCTGGAGTTGTAAACTAAGACGTGGATGAACTCCAATAACCATATTTTGTGTTCATCCTAGAAATTCCAGCTGAAGAATTTGCATTAATACAAAACAAGACTGGCCCAGTAGCATTTCGATTAAAATCTAACCCGAATTGTCCCAAATCAAGAAGAAAAGCTACTTGAAAGCTTCCTATCTCTGCCTTCTATGTCCATCACTGTAATAAATGGTTATAGCAATGACCCTCCCTAACATCCTCCCCAATAAATACCAATGCAAATAATTCATTTACTTCTTTATAACTATTTTATCATCCTTGACAGCTCTTCAGGTCCTGATCATTTATCAGCCTTACAGATCATCTGAGAAGGCTGTTTCTGATGGGTTGAAGCCATTACTATCACTTTTATTAGATTCAATGTCTTCCAATTACTCCTCAAGACCACTTTTAGCCTAATTTACTATTCCTTTACATTTAACTTGCCAAAGCCTCCAGCACCAGCTTTTTTTTTCTTTAGATTTTGTTGTTGCTGTTGTTTAAAACGGGGTTTTTTAGTTACAAAAGTCTTTGCCTAATTTTTTTTATCACAACAGGTCTGTGAGCAGCTCTGCTCTTCAGCTGAAGGACATTTTGCACATTGTATCTTCAAACATTCCCCATGAAACATTTTGAATGTAACTAGTCTCTTATTTTCCTTTTAGCAAGTTTGCCTATTACTGCATTGTTTCCCTTTCAATAAAAAAGGAACACTAGTCATTTTTTCTTTTAGATTTTGGCTGCTGAAGGGTGTTGTGGCTTTTGGTTTTTATTTGCCTGAAAATCCTGATTTTGGCCACTGCAGATGCTTTAATGCTTACACAGATCCTGCATGGAGCTCCAGACTAAATCAAAAGCAGGTTCCCTTGCTTTGTGTTTCCCAAAACAATAAACACTCGAATAAGCAATTCACAGGTCTAAACGTAGTGCCTTTTTAGACACTTTACAGCACAAAACTACGTACAGAAGTGAGAGAGATGCCAAGACAGAGGATCTGGAATGGCAGGTAAAGGTCAGGCACACCTGGGAGCACCTGGTGCACAACTGGAGGCCAGAACACCTGAAATGCCATTAGATATCTGTATTTTAAACACGGAATAACCAAAATTTCATCACCTGCACGACTGCTCAGCTTTATGCCAGTTCCAAAGGGCCATGTTTTACATCTCACGCTGTAAATCAAGGCTTGAGGAACACTTGCTCATAGGAGCTGCAGGTGGGCGTTTGCATCACAAGTTAAACTGCATTTAAGAAAAAGGTACTTAAAACTGTACTTTTAAATGGCTTTTTCTAGGACTCCGCAAAAACTGACAACTCACATTGCCAAAAGAGACTGAGCTGAAACCGTAATAGGTTTGCCTTTATTCCTCTAAGCTCCTGAGAAGAACAGAAGTCCCCGGGATCTCAGGAACTACAAAGAAACAACATCCAGTCCCTTCATTTTCAGTGCTCCCTACCCAAGTCACACCAGACTCTACAAAGTCCGTGTTCCAGTGAACTCTCCCAAACTGTCAGACTATTGCCAGGGGAAGTTCAGACCTTCTTTTTGCTTTTTTAAAGCAGGTGAACGAAACAAGTCAGTGCAAAATGAGAAACTTTTTGGCTTCCTCTTGCTAGTACTTAAGAAAACCCATGACATTAACAGCGATTCCAGAACACCACAATTACACTTAAATCCCCCTCAATACTCAGGGCAGTATTTAAAAACAAAAACCAAAAAGCCCCCACAAAAACAAACCACCACCACTCTGCTTAATGTGCAGCGTTTTCTTTAACCTATGAAAGTACATATTACTCTTTTTTCTTCTTAGGCCTCTTGTTTTTGTAGGAAGTTTTTTCCATAGAAAATCAGGTTGAAAGGGATCGCAGGGATCACCTGGTCCAACCTTTCTTGGCCAAAGCACCTTGGGCAGCCAAACCTTAAGTGTCCAACAGTGGGGATCGACTTCCAGCACTGCAGAAGTCTCATTCCTTACACTGGGCTCCACCATGAGCTTGGCACCAGCTCAGTGGATTTTCCAAACTGAAGAAGAGCAGATATTTGGCTCCATTAAAAACACCACGCATTTTATCACCATATTATCACATCAGTGACAGCATTTGAGGTAGAAGTGCCACTCTACTCCAAAACCTGCGTTTTGGTTGTGGGGACTTTTCATTCCTGAGATTAAAATAGCCTCAGATTAATTCAGAAAATGTCACTATAATTTTTAATGGAGTTCAATTTTCAAAACTGATTTACATAATGACACTTCTGAATACATGTGCTTTAAATAAGCTTAAAATAGAAATAAAGCTCCAAGCGGCCTCTCGGATGGCAACCCTTGCTGCCACTTCGAGTCAGAAATTAGTCATCTAAGAGCAAAACAAAAGGAAAACAATAAAAACATTGCTATGTAAAGTTTGATTGCATTGTCACGGGCCTGTGTTGCAGCTTTACTTCCTGAGCGACAGTTTAATCTTTATTACAGGAAATACACTAAAACATTTATGAATACAAAGCTCACATTTTAAACCAGGAGTGTCTTAGAATATCCTTGTAGGAGTTTGCCTTTTTAATATATATGGATTGGCTGCATCAGAATTGTGGGGGATTTTTATGAGCAAAGGGGTTTACTACAGAATCAAGTGTTGTTTCCACAGATTGCAAATAGCTTATTAAATCCAAGTCTAAACCAAGGCTATCTTTGAAGTGCATGTGCTTAAGAGCTCTCGGAACAGGAAAGCAAGAGGAACTGCAGGTCATGGTCAGAACAACGTGGGGACTGTGGCTCTGGTCTGTCAGTGCCTGTTGGAGAAAGGCCTATTAATCCCTTCAAAAAACTTCACAAATCTAGGCTGATTTACTTTTTTAGGCTAAGTCAGAACTTGAGTTTTCTAATTGATTCAGGCACTGGATTGCTTCCACAGCTGAAGCCACAGCTGGTATTTTGAATTAGAGCTGATGTGACATTTTGACAGCAGTCTGCAATAGACTTCTTGGGAAGGTCATGTTCTTAAACAAACTTCAGGTAGAGTCTATTTGTATTATTACCCATGCAGTGTTTTAGAGCCCAGAAGTTCCTGTAGTAATTGAGGACTAAACAGAGAGTTGTCTCCCTTGTTCCATGTGACACTGTTCCAAACCTCAGCAGCCTAATGAATTTTGTTGTCTGTAGGATGCTGAAGGTTTATCTAAGAACATAGGAAAACTACCTTTTCAGCGTGGGATTCTTAATCTTGGTACACAGATGTCTTTGGTTTAACCCCCATATCTTGATTCCAGAATACCTCTTGTACCTTCAGTTCACATCCTACTTTATGCCAGAATAACCTCCCTTGGCAGTTGTGAAAGTTGCTGTTACAGAAATCCTACAACCTGCACACAACAGCTCAAGTATTGCTCTGGATTTGACCCCCCTCACCATAAAATAGTCCATCCTGCATTCCTGTGCAAGTGTTTTTCCTGACAGTGAGGATGGGAGGGGGGAAAAAAATTAAAAAAAGAAAATCTTTACACTGGAACTGTAGGGAGCAGCCAAATAATCATGCAAAGGCAGCTACCAAAGCAAGGCATGGAGGCTTTTTGGGATGAATTAACAGATCCATCCATTGTTACAGGTGATAACAGATACCAAGAGGGTCTGGACAGCACAGGCAAGAAACAAAATAATCACAAAGTTCGCAAAATCTGGTATCGCACACTTTCAAACAGAAATGAAGAAAATTACTAGTTAGAAAGTTCTCCAGGATCTGATTCTAAACTGCATTAAAGCAGAGGCTGAGTAACGAAAGGAGAAAACAGTTTGAAGGGTGGTGATAAAAAGGGATGTAAAATTAAAAATAAAAAAAAAAAAAAAGAGCAGCAAACTCTGGAAGTGCAGGTTTCAATTCATTTAGGACAACTGAAAAATACCGTCCACAGGCAGAGGCAGCTGCTGTTTCTTGGAAATCACCAAGAACCTAAACAACAATGCAGATATCCAAATGTATAGGAGGAATACTATACAAAGCAAGAGGCCACCACACCAGCAGCAGTCCTTGTTTTCGTGAATTCTAGAACAGATAAACTAAAACTCCACATTTTCCTATTGCTGATTTTGCTTCCTCTTTACATGGCCCAGCTCTGTGACCTTTCTAGAGTAAATAACGGTGAAGGCAATGAGCTGGTGTGACGTTAAAGTGCCAGCTTTGTTCCCTTGATATCTAGGCTCAGTCATTAATCAAGAAGAGTCAAGCTGGTCCCTAATTACAAGCTCTCCAACCACCTCAAAAAGAAAGCAGCACGCAAAACTAGGTCAAATAAATAAGAAGGAATATGAAAAAAAAACCAGCACAAACACATGGGGACAAATTGAGCAAGGCCAACAAAATATTAGCTTTGTGCATATAAAAAGCAACAATAAATCAACCTTTAAGTGCTTCATTAATAAGCAAGGGGAAATATTAGTTTTGATCCTCAGTGGGAAAGGGGGGACTTGTGACAGATGACCCTCCGAGGGCTAAAGTGACAGTACTTTTCTTCCTGCTTTAGCCCTCTCTAAAGAGGTCAGCTGGTAACAGATGGCCAACAACTGCCTGAACGGGTGCTGAGCCCCCAGATGACGACACTTCTCGGAGGGATTTCATGGAGCTCTTCCCTGCGGAGGGAGGCTTTGCTCCAGGGACAGCAAAGCACCAACAACCGAGCTGCTCCTGCCCCAGGATCTCCACCACCACCACCACCACCACCACGTTCCATTCCGCCCTCCTCCACAAAAGGGCTGGTGAATGCAGCTCCGAGGAAGAAGCTCAAGATGTATTTAAGTTCCTTTTCCTAAAATTTGAGATGAAGGAATGATCTGGCTTGTCCAGAAAACTTCATGAACCGGCAGAGAAGAAAAGGAGATGGAGCTAAACATTTTGCTATCACTCCAAAGTAGGAAATAAGGCCAGCAAAAGTAAGAACAACTTAAAAAGTCCTGAGAGAAAAAGGATGTCTCTCCACTGTCTTGGGCCTGCTGTCATTTACGATAGGAACAACTGTGCCTAAGTCATTAAAGCAGGAGCAGAAGGTGGATGGCACTCAGGAAGAGCAGCAAATGGCAAAGACTGTCCAAATATCACAAGGGGAAGAGAGAAAAACATCAGCAAGAGCTAAAAAGAATTTGTGCAGGGGAAAAAAAAAAGGCTGGTTTCTTTCCTATGGCACAGTTGCAGGTACTTTTAAAAAGGATGAAAGGGAGGCAAAAAAACCTAATTTACTGACTTTTCAACCAATGTGAGAAGTTCTGTTAGTAAGAACACGGTTGCTTTGTTATTTGTTTTAAGAACGGAGTACATAACAAAATTACAATAAAATACCCACTAACCCGCTCCAACAAGCCAGGGAACCAATGGATTTTTGTTGCAGTATGACATGTCCAGCAGCAAAATTTTTAACAGCCACTTTGCTGCTGGAAAAATGTTGGACTTACTTTAAGTTAGCAGAACATGTCAAGTGATGGGGCTGCCAAACTACTAAAGAGGGGCATATTAAGTACAACCTGATAAACTCAAGATGCAGATAAAAAGCAGAGTTATTCAGTGAGGAAAAAAGTGCAGGGTACCATGTCTGGCAGGAATAATCTTATATAAATACAGCACAGGAAACAACTGCTGAACACCAGTTTACGGGGGTGGGGGGGAAAGCAGGTGTTAGAGCAGATCTCACTCCAAAGGCAAAGCAACAACGTCACAGATGGCCAGAAATTCATCGGCTGCTGTGCTGTGTCCAGTTTGGGACTGTCTACAGCAACAGAGACTCAGGTCAGCTGGAGGGTCAAGAAAACAGCACCAAGAAGGATCAGAGATCAAAAAAGCACAGGCTCTTGAACTTCAGACTTGGATTCACTTAATCTGAAAAGATGGCAACCCCATTATTTAAAAAGGTGTTAGAGACTGAGGTAGAGAAGCATGCAGTAAAATCTTTGTACTTCAGCTGTGGTAAGTAGCACTGAATTTAAATTGCAACAAAGAAGATTTGGATTAGGCATAAAGAAAAATCCTCCTCACTGAAGCATTTTAAGCCCCCCAACATTAAAAGAGATACTAAATCAGTAGGATTCAAAGATACAAATCAAATATACAGCTGGAGGAGAGAGGAAGAAAAACACAAAAAGAAAGGAAGATTTATTTTTATGAAGTAACAGTGATACAGGGCCACGCTGACTCCTGGACACAAAGACAATTAGTTGGAAACTGGAGGCCTCTACCCATTCAAATAAAGTCAAGTCCTACAAAATCCTTTCAAGTGAATTAATGGGGGGAAAGCCTCAGTCACGCCACTGTGGAGAAGATAAATCTGTGGAGGAGTTACATGTACAGGTGTGATCACATATCTTGAAACTAAACCCTGTAATTTGAAAGTCTGGGTGCAGAATTTGTTCTTATGGGGAGTCAAATGAAGTTTGATGAGCGGTTTTGTTTGACCTCAATTCATGATTTATTAATCCCGTGTTTTGGGGTTTCTCACTGTCTAATTATGTCCCTGTCCTGCACTTGTCCCTGCTTAATACATAATTTGCCTTAACAGGGGATCCCTTCCTCTGAAACATCAGAATATCCTCCACTGCCTGTAATGGCTGTGGGCATGGGACTTTGGAGCTGCCAGTTTCTTGTCAATGTATCTTTAAGCCTTTAAGACAAAACTGATCTCCTAACCAGAGACAGCAGCCTGAATCCTGCAGTCACTTAGAAACTCCACCAAATCTGGAATTTGTGCATTCAAAAACACTCATGAAACACAGCATTAGCTGAGAATGTGGTGTGAAGCAGCAACGTATTCAATTAAAAATCTTACTAGAATTACAGGCAGACTTTAGGTTGCCCAAAAGATTGAATTAATAATCCTGCTCTTACAAACTGTATAACAGAAATTCCATGATCAGAAGAGAAAAGAGCACCTGTGTTCCACACCCTGTCTCCGGGCTGCATCTCCAGCAGCAGCACATGGCGTTTCTAACATGCCATTTTGGATTACTGGTTGAAGAGCAATAAAACCCTGGCAAGACTCCAAGCAGAGGAGAATGCCAGGTGCTGTTTGTTGCAGGACCTGGGCTCCCACTGGAAGCTCACCCAGGGTTAACTTATTGTCACCCTATTTTATGTACATGTAAGGTAAACAACCACTGCATTAGATTAGATTAGAACAAAAATAAAGCAGACTAGGTAGTTAATATCATTCAAGGTATTTTTAAAAGCACACTGCATTTCAGCTTCTACCGGTCGATTACCAGTCACTAGAGGTGGGGGAAAATCCCAGAGTAGAAAGAGTCTTTATAAACTAAGTATGCAGATGAACCATGAGTGGTAAGTCTGGAGTTTGAAGGGTCCGTATTTAAGCACTTGCCCAAGTCCCAGTGAATGCTAACAGGCTTTGGGGGTTTTCATCTACAGATTTCCTTTCACTTCTGTTTAATACTCCAACTCCTCCTGGACTGCAGCAGAGAGGGATAGGGTACTAATGAGAGTGCCAGAGCATAAATGGGAACGTTTTGGACTATGTATGTTACACCGTCACGACTAAGGAGTGCAGACCCACAGGAGTGGATCTGCAGAGCAAAACTGTCAGTGCAGAGGATTTCACAGCCACACTATCCCTGTTTCAGGGGGAGATCAGCTCCAGTCTGTTCCCACATACGCAATGCTCACTTGCAGCAGAAAAGCATTAACTGCACCCTTGGAACTCATCATCCTGAGACATTTTATTTAAAAGGAATCTAATAGCTGCACTCTTAGGACACATGATGCCAAACAAAGCACAGCAAGTGAGAACAAACAGAAGGCTCGAACATGGAATTCCCAATCCAAATGAAAAGGGTCATGCACAAGATCCCACAGGATGCAAAGCTGCCATCACACAGGTACGTGCTCTCTCCTGTGAAGGTGTTGCTCCACAGTGCAGGACTATCAGTGTACACACAACCTCCACTCTGGGGCAACTTAAGGAGTTAATGGGTAAATCCAGGCATGGGCTGAAACACCGTACACCAAACCTCACCCCTGTATACATGTTAGACATGAACCATACCAGAATTTGCTCCCTCAGTCGGCTGACAACACTCAGCAGACTTTAAGTATGCACCGTGTGCCCTGGGTCAGGTTATGCAAGGACCAGGAAAAAAGAAAATACACACACAAAAAAGCTTGCATTGAATACACCACTCCAAGCAGGCTACAAACAGCAGGAAACATGCTACGGAAAGCAACTCTCCTCCTCCAGCAAACACGGACCGATTGGAAAATTAAGCTACACGCTGCAAAGAGTACAGATAACCAGATTTACTTTCCCAGCGCTGCCTCCCTCCCAGGCCTGATGATAGCTACCAGCAGTTGATCTGGCATCTGCTCCAGTCCTCGTCCCCAATCTTCCTGGGACATAATGCACAAAGGAAAACAGCTTTGAAATCCAGCAGCTCAGTAAGAGCACAGCACGTCTGCCTCTCCAGATACTGTTTGCTATTTTGGGTTCTGCAAATACTTCAGAAGACAAGAGCCCTGCGCCAACAGAGACCAAGCCCCACACTGAGCATCTCCCATTAACTGAGCCAGAAGCAACCTATGGACAAGTTTCTGGCTCAGTTTACTCAGCTGAGCTCCAGGATGTGTCAGAGGAGCATTGCTTCCTGGGGCAGCTGCACAGGGACACTGCAACGTAGGAGGCAGGAAACAGCCCCAGGAGCAACAGCTCCACAGGATGTCCTGCCATGCAGCACAGCCACTGGGCTCTGAGAGGTGACCCCTCCCAGGGACAGAGCCTGGCAGAGCCACCCAGAATATTAACACTGTCGGGCACAGCACAAAAAGGCACACACACTTCCCTCATTCCTACCACCCACAGGCAGGGAAGCTGTACCAGGCAAGTCGAAGATCAACACCAGCACCACAGTGAGGAGCAGCAGACACCAGACACACACGTCACTTGACTTAAACACTGACCTGCCCATCTGAGATGACCTCCTGAGGTCCCCTCGAGCCCAACTCTACTATGATATTAAAGTCACTTCCCAGAAGTGTGGCAGAAGCCTGCAGAAACTAGTCTCTAGGAAGACTGCATGCCGTATGGGGAATGGTCCTCTGCTGCCCCATCACTGAGACCTCCAGGTGTCACCTCAGAAAGCTCAGGTGGTGGGAGGTGCAGGACACTGCTGCAGCCCTGGGTGGGGGAATCAGAGGGCAGCAGCCTCCCAGGGAAGGTGTGTCTCAAGGTCTGGAATTAGGAGAAAATTAAGATGCTATTTTTCATGCTGTAGAGCCCAGAATGGTACTGCACAGGGCAGCACCAGCATGAACATACACAGTAAAAACAGTGAGCGGCATAACCCACGTGAAGAACAAGAGTCTCTCTCTCTCTCCACACAACCATCCTCTGCCTTGGGAACCTGAAGTTCCACCATAGGACGTGTGTCGCCTCATTGTACCTGCTCCCACAAACACACCTGAAGTGAATGCACAGCTCCTGACATACCGAGGGAAAACAGGATGAAAAAAGGGAAAACAGACATCCACAGAACTTCTTGTCTTAGAACCCAAAAGGGAAATACATTTAAAGCAAATAAAAGATGGAAATCTAAATTTTTGTAAAATGTTTTTTCTTTTAAAAGATTTACACACAAACCAGTGATTTCCTTCTTCTGCATTTTTAAATTTGCTGAGTGAGCTCATTGCATATTCAAGCTGTTGTCTTCAAGTTTTCCAAATACCATTCTATTTAAAGGCACTGTGAATAGGGAATTCAATTTATCAAATGAATGAAAGAAGAATTCTTAGCAGGAACCCTGGTGAGCTAATCAAGAGTCACAATAAAATGTCAGGGGTCCTGGAACTCTCTGCAGGAGGTTAACACCAAATTTGATCCCAGTCAAGGAAGACAAAACATACTATACACTAATAAACTGTACTAAAAGTTGTGCACAGCAAATACGTGAAAGTTTAAACACAACTGAAGAAAATCTGCTTTTTTGTGCACTTTTTACATACATAGTGTTTAACTACAAAATCAGAACACTTCTCACTGTGATCATTTCATTCAACTTAAAGACAACACATTTTGAAGCTATTTAGTTTTTGTTCTACTGCATCTTCAGCTGCAATGCTATTTTGAAAATATAGCAACATAACTCAAGAGATAAGAAACCCTTATATTAGTCTGTACCTATCTTTAGGCTGCAAACTGGATCCACAAAATTCAGAAAAAGATTTATCCTACCACAGAAAATTAAGGAAAGAGCATAATACAACGTAGCACCTTTTCTCCTACAACTCTACCAAGTTAAAAAGATTAGCTCTGCAGTGCTGAAAAGGTAATCCTTAAAACTTCACGGAAATAAATTCCTCTGTTCCTCTACTTTCCATAGTAAAAGCATACATTAGAATATCAGATCCACCATCAGAATGGGCCCTCATCCATTTTTCAACTTAGCAAATGAATAGCAGCTCCATGGGGGAGGAGAGACAGGGTCAGGGGAGAGATGGGGAAAGGAAATGGCCATAAATGATCTTCCAGCACAGGAAAACTAGTTGCAGTAAATACCACTTTGGAAATCAATTTATGGTCAATTACCATCTTAGCAATAACTATTTTATGCCTTCATTTAGTGCATGAAATGCCCAGGGGAGCAAATATTCTCAGAAATATATCCAATATGTCTCCAAGTATGTTATCTGATCAGTAGATGCAGACAGAATTCCAGAAAGAGCAGCTCTTGCTTGTCTGGATGCTGATGGAGGGATTGGGGGGAAGACGGAATCACAATTCCTAGCAGTTGGACTATCAGAGGGTTCCAATATCACCCACATAAAACAGATTATATCACTCCGGGTTATTTGCCTCAAAAGCAATGGATTTTGTTGTCACTGCAGTATTCCACCTAGAAATTTGTGAAGAACCTATAATTTTCACAGACATAAGAAAAAATTAAAGTTGAGAGTATTTTTAAGCAAATAATTACATAAACATCCATTCACTAACCCAACTATTGCTTTATTCAACTATTACATGTAAGCATGGTAGCAGAGTATAAAGACTGACATCTCTAGATAATGTACTGTTGGTGTGTAATGAGACTTAATCGGACCATTCTCTTCTAAAGTGAAGGACTTCTAGGAGTTTGATTAGAAGAACAGAAATAGTCAGAATTACACATTTACCAAGCTCCAGTAAGTCCCATATAATAAACGTTTCACCTCTTTATACAGAGACTCTGCTCCTCAACAGCAGCAATTCTTTTACTGACAGACCAAATTCGAGTTCCACACCCAGATCAGACAGTTATAATTTATTCTGATCATACTAAGAAAACATTAAATAGCATTTAGTTTGCTACCACCAGGCTCTCCTCCTTCCTTATCAGAAGATATTACTTCTTCCATACTAATTTATTTTCAAAAGACTTGAGATAAACATTCATCTCATTACAGTTTATATCAGCAAAGAGAAAACAAATAATTTCCCAGGGAGGAAGATGGAAAGGTAGGTAAGGAACAGATGTGATCAGCACACTTATGCTGCCAACAGGTTATTTTTAACTAACAGCAATTTTTTCAGCATCACAAAACAGGAATGAGGTGTAGAACTGGGCACTTACAGCACTCCAGCCATGACACCGTAAGGAGATAAGGATGATTAGATTTGTAGAGATGGAGCATCTTTTGTAAGAAACACACTTTCAAGTGCAGCATCCATTTCAAGGTTGACAATGTGGAAAAAAAACCAGACAACACAAACACTGGAAGCAATTCTCCGATGTTAAGTAAGCTTGTGCACTTGTTAAGTGCAATTGATTAAAAACACTGAGAGGAGAGGAAAATTGAGATGTACAGATAGACTGAACGATGTTAGCAGAGGGATAATGAAGAATCCTGTTCCAGCCTGGGTTTGGTAATACACTTGTGCAAAGAGTCTTACTTGATTTACACACACACACCATCAGGTTATGCCCACAGTGCTACTAAACTTTTTAACTTCACATTTCATACACATCATCCTCAAGGCTATTGTGAACACACACCGAGTTCGAGCAAAAACATCACACAGAACGCCAAAGATCACCTTCTATGGTCTATTAGTGACCTGCAGGAACACAGGAAAATGGCAGGCACACATTATGCATCTGTACAGATGATTTTTTTTTTTTCTTTCCTTGGCATTCTCCCCGAACTGCTTCTTTTTTCTAGAATGGTTTTTGTTAAAGCATTGGGCTGATGCTCTTTTGTTTACCAGTAACCAGCTACTGTTTAAAAACAAGGATCTCCATTGTCAGCACCAATGAATGACCGGAGCATCAGCCATGAACACACTCTGGAATTCTGAAGAACTAAAAGACCTGAGAGTCCCAGCCTAGGGCTGAAATCAGATTGACACAACACACATATCTGGCTGAGCTTAAAATAGACTTGGCAGAAGTCAGCCTGCACTAACAATCGATCTGTGAACGTACTGACCACCCAGAATGCATCCAAGCCACTGCCCCCTTATCCATCAACCAAACCAAAAAGCTCTCCCATTTCCCATCGGCAAGTCTTGGAAATGCACTATGAAAGAGAAAACTGTACACTTCATGCAGACAGAACACAGAAAGGGGAAAAAAGGAATAGGAAGGAAAACAGCACAGTTAAGAAAAAAAGCAGGTAATGCCAATCTAGGAGATTGCTCTTGGCCAAGACCACAACAAAGGCAGCATCCACCATCCCTATGGAAGTCATAGGAAAACATGCCCAGACACCATGAACAAGAAGCTGGGGAGAGGCAGGTTGGGGGGAAGAATGGATCTGCCTCTGGAAAACACCCACTGGCAGCCACTGAACACTTCACAGCCCAGGGTGGATGTTTTCCTTGCAGTGGAGGGAGGGTGGGTGTTATCTTTTCCTAAATGAGCCTATAGCTGGTAGCTGCATGATAACTATTTTGAGACATATAAACATATTTTTCTCTGGGGCTTAATTACCACAAAGGATGCCAACCGATTTGACAAGTCAATTTTTCTCTCAGATTTAAAAAAAAAAAAACCAACCCCCCCCCCAACCCCCCCCGCCTCATTCTCCAGCAATTCAGAGCTTAAAAGCAGCCAAAACATCCAAGGGATAAATATTAGCTTGTTAATGCAAAGCAATAAGCAACTGTTAACATTTCTCATAACTGAGCTTCTAAAACATAGAATTTCCTGACTGAAATCTAAGTAAACGTGTATCTACTTGACAATTTTTTTTAAACGGCTGTACATTTCAAACCCCAGAAAAAGCAGGCTGCAGATTGCTGTTTATTACAAATGACTTCCACCTCCTCCACAGCCCTCAAAGGCAAACTATAAAGCTGTGTGCAAAGCCAGACAATCTGGGCACCCAGCCATAAAGCATCACTGCTGCAGCACAGATAACTGTTCTCGCTCTCAGCCATCCTTGGCTGCAAACCCACGGGGAAGAGCTCCAGAAAGCAGAGCTGGGTACCAGCAGGGCTTCTAATATTTTATGAGCTTGAATTACAACTACGTTCAAGACCTCAGTGCTGAAAAATTACAGTGCTGATTCACACCCAGGGCCGAGACCAAAACTCACTCAGATTTGCTTGGTACCCTGAGCCATGAGATGTAAGAACAGCCAGTTATTTCACAGCTGTCATCAGTGACAGAAGCCTTTTTACTGGGATGAAGAGGGTGGTATGTTACATTTTAAAACCAGACAAAAGAATCAGATGCATGTTTTAAATACTGCTGCATTTTCCACAAGTGATACCATCTTTGATACAATCTCAGACAGCACTGCGACTGTTCTGTGCAAGCACAGGCAGTTTGTTATGATCAAATTCAGACATTTTTATCCTGTACAGGAGACTTTAAAACATATTAGTGACAAAGCAGGAAGCTGCACAAATAAAGTTTCGGAAAACACAGTTGTAACTGTGTGTGTGAAGCCACAGTGAAGTGAACCACGATTAAGTAATTTTAGAAGTTAACCATGATTAAGGAATAACCTAACAAGTGAGTACATCAGCTTTGGGAATTCCAGGCATACAACTAAGCCATGCTTTTGGCAGTTTTCAAAAACTGAAGGAAACTCAAACAATACTTTGATTCCTCTGCTTTCCTACATTAAGAATAACCATCTTTCATTTTACCAACAGCACTTGCCAGTGAAGAGACTGCACAGAGCACATAGATCATTTAGTAATGCAATTTACTGTCACTTCTAGATCATCTCCCCATTCAATAAAGTATACTTCTCTTCTAAACACTATTTGCCCTGGCCAATATCTTCATAATACAGCTGAAAACCTCAAGCCATTATCACTAGAAGGCATCAGCTGATCCTAAATTGGCTAGACTGCAGCGTCACAGGCATTTAAGAGGTTTCCTTATCATTCATCTTTAATACTGAGGGATCCACACACTCCTACCTGCAGCTTCCAGGCCAAAGGGAAACCTTCTAATGGTATTACCATTATCTTGTAATCTGAATTTTAAACAATTAAAACAATAGCACCTTTGTGTTGTGGGTCTCTACAGTAACCAAAGATGATACATTTTTCATCAGCTCTCATATTCAAAGTCTTACACAAAGCACTGATTTTTTAAAAAGCAGCAACATGCCCCCTGCATTTAAGCAGCTGAACTCTCACAGAGAAGCAGCACTGTAACAAGACACTAAGATTTGTCATTAACACAGACTATTTTGTTTACTCAGGGGAGGTTTGGCCATTTTATTTTAAATCTGCTCTTCTCGTAGTCAATGCGCTCTGGCAATTCTTTCCAAATGAAAGCCTCCTTTTACTGAAGCAAGGGATGGCTCCACCCCTGACCTCCTCCTTCAGCTTGTTTTGGAAAGGGGCCAGATGACAGCATTTGGAAAAGCGCATGTTTATCTCGGCGAGGCCAGCTGCTAAGTTAACATATTACCCGTTCCCACATACACTGCTCTTGGTTAAGGCTGCACAGCTAAAACTGAAAGTAAAACGCTGCCATTGGGCTTTTAACAAAGTGAACACGAAAGAGGAGTCTCCATCACAGGCTGGAGGAGAGCAGGTCATTCTGAGTTAACAGCAGGCAGTAAATCTGTAAAGAAAACCCCGACTTTTGTGAATGAATATCAGAAAACGAGGTTTTATTTCTAGACTGATTTAGAGCTATGCTTTCTGTAAGGTTGCTGCTCAGCAACAGTTGGCTCCAACCCACAAGGCAATTTTAAGCCCCTGCTTGACAAAACCTTTACCTTGTTTTATTGTTACTCCAGCTCAGCAAGGTATGGAACATGGGGCCTGCAGAACTCCAACAAAGAGTCTTCAGGTTAGAAGTAGTATGTTATTTCTCATATTAAGGGAATTTTGTCCTATTATTTTCAAAGTCTTAAAAAGCTCATTGAAGGAAAAAAGTATGGAATTACCTTCCTTCCCCTAAACCTCACCAACAACTCATCAAAAGCACAACTTGTTTTTTTAATAGAAAAGGCAAACCCTGCAGGAACAGGAAAAGAAATTAAGCCAGACAGGTGACAGGTAAGGTTTTCACTCATCCCAGCAAGGTTTGCCACGGCAGATGAGGCAAAACTCTTTCACTCACAGGGCATCAGAGGCAGACTTTGGGAGATGCCAGGTCTGAGGGTCAACCTCCAAGCCCCCAAGTGGTTCTTAACCCAAGGGCGGTATCCCAGAGCAGCCTCCAGTATCCTCTGTACCAGCATGGACACGGCAGAGACATTCCCAGAGAGACATTCCCAGGCACTGGGAATGATGCCCTGCACCACTGACAGCCGAGTTACAAAATAATCCAGCGCTGCAAAACACATGTACCAGCAGACATGAACCACCCGTGTGTGACACACTGCTCGGGTCCAGCCAACTCTCAGCCTGATGCACACTGATCCTAAGTGTGTCAGTACAGGAATCCACACAGAGAACGGCAACATAAACATAACCTAAATACATCTTACTGCAATCCAGAAGAGCTCCCACTAAAAAGGTTTGCCTGCCCTGTTTAATTCATTATTAAACAAACCTTCAGAGAGGAGCACAGAACAGTGCCCAAAATACAGCCCCTATTAACAGAGCGCCTCTTGCCCCGCAGCCAGCCCTGTCTCCAGCAGCTCTCCCGAAGGCAGCGCCTGTTTCTCCAGGGGCTGCATCGAAATGAACCTTCCCCATCTCACCAGCTCCGTGCCACGCAGAGCCCTTCAAGGCAGAAACGATCCGTTCTCCTCTGAAGATAAGGACAAAGCGACGCAGAGCATTACCACACTACTGCTGGTGCCCTTCAGCACTCATTTCCCCTTAAAAAAAAGTTCAAATTAATCTGATTTACTACAGCTTTCTTCGCAGACCGAGTCACGGTCTAGGAAGAGGCAAAGGTTACCCGACAACTGAGCATAACTCAGCTCCTGCAGCTCACCCAAAAGCAGCCTCGGGGTTCCAGTGACACGCTGTTCCCACCGCCCTGGGCACGGCTCACACCAAGGATGCCAGCAGCCCGAGCAGGAACGCCGGGGCACCCGGGGGCTGCATCCTCAGCACACCATTCTGAGCTCACAAACAACACACGCTGCCGCGGCCAGCAACATAGCCCAGGGATTTCTGGATTCGGGGAATTGTGGAAGGCCGCGGGATGCGCCGAGCACAGGCTGCCCCCGGCACAGGCTGCCCCCGGCACGGGCTGCCCCCAGGCCCCCGGCACGGGCTGCCCCCGGCACGGGCTGCCCCCGGCACGGGCTGCCCCCGGCACGGGCTGCCCCCGGCACGGGCTGCCCTCAGGCCCCCGGCACAGGCTGCCCCCAGCACGGGCTGCCCTCAGGCCCCCGGCACAGGCTGCCCCCAGCACGGGCTGCCCCCGGCACGGGCTGCCCCCGCCGCACATCACCTGCTCCTGCCTTGGAAAACACAGGGGGAAGCGGCGAGAACGTGCGTGTACCTTCCCACTGCTTCCTAGAAATTATTATACCAAAAAAAAAATGTAATATCCCAGAGGAAACTGCATTTAAATTCTCAGCCGTAGGTGAATCCCTTCCCCCCCCAAACCCACGCACCGCCGGGGGTCAGGGCCGGATTTGGAAGCCATGCCTTCCCTCCCCAGCGCATCCAGCAGCAGCGCAGATGTTCTCCTGCTCCTCCACTCTGGCATTGTCCTCAGGTCCACGGCGCCACCGACACCCACCTGATTTAAAGCTCTGCACCAGCGACCAGCCCGCTAGCAGCGGGATTTATTGGAATTTTAATTACCTTAACCGGCCTAATGGCCAAAGCAAATTTCTGTATATAAATTAGCATAATTCGCCAGATACATCCATATGTAAACGAGAGGGAAAATATGCAACAGACACGGGGATGACGTACCAAAGATTATTTCTAAATTTAAACTGGCTGTTATAATAATTGAATAAATCTCTTCTCGCAGATACACAGGAGTTGTAGCAGAAAATAAACTGGCCACAAACACTAGCACAAACACTATATTTAATGGAAACACTATAACAAAACAAACCCCAAGGAGGAAAAAAATCCAACTGAGTTCAATAAATCCCATAATTGAACCTTCAACTAATTACATATTAAGAAGATTAACCTTTGACACAAGCTTGTGATACAAACAAAGAAGCCTCAAACAATTAATAAACTTCCAGTGTTTCAAGATTTCTCAGGTTAACAACTGAGCCCTCCCCATTTTCCTCCCCTTCTGCGTCGCAGTTAAAGGAATAAACTCTGTTTAATCTTCTCCCTGCCCTTGGACATCCCAGGTTTACACGAAGATCTCCCTCTGAATACTCAAGAGAAAATCGCCGTGGATCCCCACAACCTTATTAAGTGGGAGGAAAGAGGGGAGAAAAAAAAAAAAACAAAACAAACCCCAAATCCAGGTATTTTACTTTTAAGGAGGACAAAGCTGGAGCTCCTCTGGTCGCCCACAGGGCAGCACTGCTGGCCATGCCCACGATTTCCCAGCCCTGGGATCGTTTCCAACACGCTCTGCGATCATTTTCACACGTGTTAAGTTCGAACCCAAGCGCACACGGCCGTGCCGCGCAGCAGAACCCGCCTTCGTGTCCTGTCTGAGCGGCACAGCACGCTCGCAAAGGGCATCGCAAATCGCTGCTCGGCCAAACACGGCCATTTCAACCGGCAAAAGGGGCAGAGGAAAAAAAAAAACCACGCAATTATTCCTGGCATTATAATAAAATCCGCACGTTTTCACAGGGGGAAAAAAAAATGGTATAAAACCAAATGGATTTCGAAGTGTTTCGGGGTGGCACTTGCTTCACTAATAAGCAGTTTAAAAAAATAATCTGGTTTAGACTTGTGAGAAAAGGAGGAATGCACTGGCTTAGAAGGTCTCTTCTCTCCTAACTTCTCCCGTGCCCGAATTCCGAGAGGCTCTCACCCCTTCTTACCTTTTAGTCTTTTCTTTATGGGGCTCTTTGGCAGCTTTCGATTCAGTCTTGCTGTAAGGAAACAAGCGAGTATTTTGTCTACTGTGTAGGGGTCTTTCTGACGTGTTCCTTTCTTATTTTTAATGCTTCCTTTTAAATTTTTTTTGTAAGCGTACCCGTAATTTCACGAATCTGAATACGAAAAAAATCTCACACGGCCAAAAAAATTAAGGTGTTTTTTTTGTTGTTGTTGTTGTCGTCGTTCGTTCACCCCCCTCCGAAGGAAAGGGGAAAAAAAAAAAAGTCTGCCACACAGGAGATGAAAAAAAAAAACCCAACAGATCAACAGGAAAACACTATCCAAGTAGAAAAGCAAAGAGCTTCAGTGTTATCCAGCCCAGAGGAGAAGTGCAGCAAAAGCAGGTCCAATTCCAAAACAGGCTTTTGATTTCCAGTGAAGCAAAAAAAAAAAAAAAAACAAAAAAACAAAACCAAAAAAATACAACCAAGACCAAGAAACCAAGACAAAATACACGTTCAAGTCCCCAGCTAAATTCTTGCACGAGTGTGTCTTAAATACAAGTTTGCTTCGACGCGTTGCAGCAAAACCCACGGCAAGGCAGGATTTGGAGTTGAGCGGGATGAGTTCTCGTGCGGGAGCCTTGCCGGGTTCTCAGTCCACATGGAGGAGCATCTGAGGGCTCTTTCCAAAAGTGCAAATCAAAAAGAGAAACCGGGCACCCAGGAGCGGGGAGGGAGGAGGAGCGGGGAGGGAAAAAGCAGAGTTTGAAGATGGATCCCCCCTTCAAAATAAAAGAGGGAGGAGCGGGAGGAAAATCCAACGGCGCGGCGGAGCCCCCGGGGGGATGCGGCGCTCACATGGGGCTGCGGCGGGAGGAGGGTCCCGCCGGGGGCGATGCGGGCCGGGAGGAGGATCCGGGGCCGCTCCCGCAGGAAGGAGCGAGCGAGGGACGGGATCCGGCCACAGCAGGAGGAGGAGGAGGAGGATGCAGCCAAAGTCTTTTCCCGGCGCGAGGAGGGCGCGGGGGAAGGCGGCAGGCTGTGCTCGCAGGCGGTCCCGCGGCGCTCTCCGTGTCCTCCGCGGGGATCCGGGCGGGCCAAGGGAGCAGCTGCGGCCCCGGCGGGGCGGGAGGCGGCGGA
>VWZG01003565.1:639549-693060 GCA_013396735.1 Grallaria varia
GGAAAGGGGGAGAGCTATGCCGTCTGCCGTCCCCCCACCCCACGGCTCCAAAGGGGGTGTAGAGAGGCTTCACTCTCAACCCCCTAGGAATGGGTGGCGGTGCGTTCGGTGCAGAGGGGCTGTGCGCCCCCAAAGGTGTGCAGAGGGGGTGTGTGCCCCCAAAGGGGTGCAGAGGGGGTGTGCGCCCCCAAAGGGGTGCAGAGGGGGTGTGCGCCCCCAAAGAGGTGCAGAGGGGCTTGACCACCTAGCCCGTGCGAATGTGTGGCGGTGCATTCGCACAGCCCCTCCTGCAAACGCCCGTGGGNGCGCCGCCCGCCCCGCGCGCAAACACACACTCACACACACACCGGGCCACGTGACACACCCTCCCGCCCGACATGCAAATGAGCGCCGCGGCCAAACAGCGCCGAGCGCGCGCGCGCGACCACGCCCCCCCGCGCGCGCTCCCGCCGAGGCCGCGCGCCCGGCCCGCGCCCTGCGGGGATGGAGATGGGGCTGGAGATGGGGATGGAGATCGGGATCGGAGGGAAAGGGGGAGAGCTGTGCCGTCTGCCGTCCCCCCACCCCACGGCTCCAAAGGGGGGGTAGAGAGGCTTCACTCTCNACCCCCTAGGAATGGGTGGCGGTGCGTTCGGTGCAGAGGGGCTGTGCGCCCCCAAAGGTGTGCAGAGGGGGTGTGTGCCCCCAAAGGGGTGCAGAGGGGGTGTGCGCCCCCAAAGGGGTGCAGAGGGGCTGTGTGCCCCCAAAGAGGTGTAGAGGGGCTTGACCACCTAGCCCGTGCGAATGTGTGGCGGTGCATTCGCACAGCCCCTCCTGCAAACGCCCGTGGGTGCATTCACCCCACCGGCAGGGCTGTGTCCCCTCCATCCCGCAGAGGAGGGCAGAGGGGCTTCGCACACAGCTCCCCGTGCGAAGTTCGGTGCATTCCGCCCTCCCTTGCAAACCCTCCACTGGGCCGAGTGGGGCCAGACACGGCGGGAGAGCTGTGCCCCCCACCCTCCAGTGGGTGCAGGGGGGCTTCATGTGCACACACACACACAGAGCCCGCGTTTGGTGGGTTCGCCCCTCCCTTGCACACCCCAGTGGGTTGGGGCTCTGTAGGGACGAGAAGGGGCTGGTCAGGGGTGAGGAGAGGGGAAAGGGATGTGTGAAAAGCTGTCCTGCTGCACCCCGAGGTGCCAACAGCCCTGCTCTGACCCTTTCCAGCATCCCTTGCCTTAAACATACATCCCTCCAGCTATATCCATACTCTGGCATGTACACATGTGCCCTGCATGTACACGTGTACCCTACATGTATGTACACAGATAACCCTACATGTGCACATGTACACTACGTGTACGTACACAGGTACCCTACATGTACACATGTACCCTACGTGTATGTACACATGCCCCCTGCATGTAACACGTGTACCCTACATGTATGTACACGGGTACCCTACATGTATGTACATGGGTACCCTACATGTACACGTGCATGGCCGTGTGTGCAAACAGGTACTCCCAGGTGTGGGTGTGCACATCAGTGTGTGCACACACAGGCATGGATCCACCTGGGTTACTCTCCAGGTGTATCTGTAGATACAGTCCAGCCCTCCACGGCACGCTCCTGCATGGTTCAGGTCATTGGAGGAGATCCCTGTCCTACCCAGGTGCTTCCAAAAATAATTCCAGTGTTTTAAATGAACTCGTGGCTAAGCGAACCAGGGAACCACCAGGGGTTGTGCACTTTGGAGAGGGGAGATGGAAACACCACGGTTTGTCCCCCCCGTGATAACCACGTTAATTGAGGTGAAAGTTGGGATCTGCTCCCAAAATGCCACGGGAAGAGCGGAATGTAAAAATGAGTCATTTTTGCTCAAAATTGTTGTGTCTGGGTCTTTCAACAGCTCCTCTCTGGTCCTCTCTCCTCTGCCCCTTCTGCAGCGAACATTTTGGGAACTGCAAGGAAATCCAGAGCCTGAATCTTTCTTTGCTCGGGCCGTTCCACTTAAATCTGAATTGAATGTGGGTTACAGAGCAGGGCTGTTCCTGCTGCCGGTGGGAGCGCAGCTGCAGCAGGGCATGGGGGGTAAGAGAGCACAGCCCTGGGGTGGATGATTCCTGTTGGCATCTCTGATGCCAGCCCCAAAGCCACCCTGTGCCAGCCCTGGGCAAGTGGCACCAGGAGCCCGGAGCCCCTTGACCACTGGAGGGAGCCCATATTGTGCCAGAATGCAACAGAAATACTACGGGGAACACACACCAAAAAAAATTTACTAAAATATGAAATATCAAATCATTGTACTCAGAACAAAGTGTCTTCTTCAGGTCAGGCTGTGATCTATAGCAATGCAAAATGTTATAAAAATCAGATTTAAATGTCCCATTGTACTTCATCGGCACAAAGAAAGGAAAAATTATTGAGAACAAGGAGCTTTTTTTTTCTCCCCCCCAATCATGTTTTGAGTGTCAGTCTGGCACCTTTCACCGGGAGTGAATTCGTATCCCACCATGGTGGCAGACCTGGCTTGGAGGGAAGATGCCCTTGTGCCATCCCAAGAGCTGGCACAGCTCCAGCTTGCTCTCCTTGCTGAAATGTAGGTCAGCACCTATAGGCCCCTGCCCACACCCGCCCTGGAGCAGCAGCAGCTCCCACGCTGCTGCTTTCAAAAGACATTTTGCTCTCCCAACAAACCAACCGCCCCAAAGGAGCAGAGCAGAAGAAGCCACATGTCCTGCAAGTGGGACAAGCATCCTCATCCTCACCATGTACCTACAGGAGGCTGCCCTGCACCAGGAGCTCTGCTTGGCAATGGCACAGAGGGATGTTTCTGGTTCCTTAAATTATGTGTCTTGAACGTAGAAATATTTGTAATTCAAAACACATTTCTAACACACAAATATTTCTGGCTCCGCAGAGTGATGCCAAGTTGCTGGAGACCCTGAAATGTCAGAATGGAATAAAACTGAAAGTGATTTTTGTACTGATCTGTTTTCTTGGCCCTGGCAAAATTACCATCAAAAGCGTGATGTAACCACAGCCACACAGACACAGAGAGCCCGTTGTGTTTGATACCTGTGTTTTAAAACGCTGTCCTTAACAGGTAAAAATGCATTCTAGTAAACCTTTCCTGTCTTTTACCGTTCAATACAGGGCTTTAGCCAATGCAAATTTGATATTTTTTCATCCTGCTTTGCTCTCCCACCGGGGTTTTGCCCTCCTGCTGCCCTGGCTGTGCTTCTTGGAAGCTCACAGAGGTCCTGGGAGCTCTCACAGATCCTGCCTGCATTTGCACCCCCAACACCATGGGCTGAGGCTTTGTAGGAGCCGGTGACAGTTGTCACCACGCACATCTGTCCCCAACAGCCCCCTCGGCCTGAGCTGACAGGACCCTGGTGGGGCACAGCCTTCTCCTTGAGCTGTGTTTCCCAGAGCTGCCTTTGAACCTTCTCCTTCCCCCTGGCTCTCAGGTAGTCTTTTTCTGTCGCACATGAGTAAGAACAGATGTGAGCCGGTGTGAAGGGGAGGAAAAGGGACATACGATGCCAGCGGTTCAGTGCTCCCATCAGGGATTCCTGTGCTTGCACCGCTGCCTTGTGAACCTCCAGTTTCCCAATCCGCCCGTATCTCGGGGAAGGGGCTGTGACCAAAATGTTCACAGGGTGCTGGGCATGTTGAATGGATGGGTACGAGCACAAAGAGCCAGGAACTCATACAGATTTTCTTTGCTGGCATTTTCTTTGCTGGGAGTGACAAAGCTAAGCTAAGCAGAGCTCTTCACACATTATGGGCTGTGTTGGGGTGGCTCAACCACACCAAGGCAAAATATTCCTCCACTGTAGACTTGACACCTCTTGCTTATTTTTCTGTCATCCCGCCGGAGTACAAAAATGGGTCAAAATAGTCACCAAGCACTTCTTACTAAGTGACAATGAGCACAGCCGAAGTTAATCTCACAGCCTTAAGGGAAATCCAGTCTCTGATGCTGAACAGGATTTCCCAGAGCCCACACAAAATGAAGCTGCACCTCCAAGGCCCTCCCTTGTCTGAGGTGATGCTCAGAGGCAGGCTGGGCAGGATCGCACTGGGAAGGCAGGATCAAGGATAGCAAGGGCTTTCCCAAGGAAGTTATGGATGGATGAGATGTTTGCATGGAGTCCATCCCCCGTGAAGGATGCAAACACATCCTTCCTGGCCACCCTACCAATAAACTGTGTCTTCAGGGTGAACACTTAAATAGACTCATAGAATCACAGAATCTTAGAATTGTTAAGGTTGGAAAAGACCTCTGAGATCTTGAGAACCATGCTGAACTTACACATTTTACTAATGGAAAAACTCACTTTAATAACTTATGTCTCCCTCCTCACATTTCCATCTCACTTGCTGGGATCATGCCCTGCTCTGAGACATCCACATTGGGGTGGTTGTACCTGGCTATGAAATGTCCTCTCCCCATGGCACTGACTCAAAGCAGAAAAGGCTCCTGAAAACCTGGTGCACCGGGTTCCTCCTGATCTCTGGCACAGACATTTCACATCAGCAAACCCACCACGAAAAGTATCATCACAGCAGACTGACAGCTCACCTCCTACCCCCAGGTTGGATGAGCTGCTTCCCCTTTTTTGTGTAATAATCAAATACTTCAAACACTTGCCCAGAAAACACAACATCTGGATTCAATTCCCTCCCCAACCTGAGAGTCTCTAACCTGTATTTCCCATGAGAGAGATGTAGCACGATGCTAAACAGTGATCTGGTAAGGGGGAGAACAAGGTGTTTTTTATTCTTGCTCTCCAAGCAGAGCTATTGTACAAACAAGAACACAAGTGTCCTGAGGCCAAAAAGCAAGCAAGAAGCACATGACTGCCTACCCCGCTTGCCACAGCACACAGCAGTGGTGATAACATGTTCTGCTTATTATCAATAGCTGTTTAACAATAAATACATAATCTGCCCTGAACAGAAGGGGCAGAGCCCAGGACTTGCTTACCCTACAGTTAACCCTATAGCTTACTTTGAGGGAAAGGAACAAATGGTTTAAAGGTTGTAACCTGTAAATGCCCTCTTTGATTTAAGTCTATAGGCTGGAGAAGTGTGCAAAGGTGCAAATTTCCTGTTGTGCTTCTGAGAATAAAAGTATTGCCACCAATCAATTCCTCTTGCTCTGTTCTCTACCTGCACGGGCATCATTTATTGGTACGAGTGGGCTGGAACAAGCACGGGGAAGACACAGGCTGTTCCAGTGGCACAGACAGTGCTCATCATCCAGGCACGGCTGCAGATGGCACAGAAAACCCACTGCTGACTGTGCAAACCCCCAGTGAAATCCTGGATTTGTCACCTCTGGCACTGGCAGGCTCACAGGGGCACCAAGCCAAGTGTCCGTAATAAAAATCCTGCAGCAGAAAGGGGAAAAAACACCCCTCATTACCCAACATTTCAATGATCTGGGAGGAAGGTGCCAGCACTTCTTTGCTGAAAAGGCCTTTCAGGAAAGGACTTTGCAAGTCTCCCTTGGCTTGTTGATTTTTATCTTCACCCCACACTGAGCCTCATGTATGTGTGGGAAGCGCTGGAGCTGTTTTCGTGATGTGCCCAAAACTCAAGATGGTTTTGGTTTTCCTGCTTATTCACAAGTTTCTTATCCCAGCGGAAATAAAGCGGAGTTGGAGACGGGCCACCAAAAGGTTAATTTGCTGCATATACCAGTCTGACCCTTTCTGACAGGGGCAGCTCAAACAGCTGCACCCAAGAAACACCCAGGGCAGGAAAATTCTTCTGAAACAAGTGGCAGGGAGGAGAATATCTTGTAGCACCCCACCAGCTCTCAAAGCAGCGGTGAAAGAACTTGCAAACACTTCAGTAAAAGCAAACAAACCCCAGTGCCCAGGCCAGGCACTGTTCCCACCCCACCTCCATGGTGCCCGCAGTGACAGCCCAACACCGTTCCCTGAGGACCAACAACAGCCTTTGGTGGGGTTTTGCAGCAGAGCTTCATAATCTATGTCAGCCAGCCACTGCTGGCAGTGGAACAAGCCAGCACAGCTGACTCCAACCCTCAACATTGCTGTTAGAGGACTGCTTTATATCACATGTGCTAAGTGTGGGCACCACCCTCCTGCCAACACCTCTAATCCTGGGAGCTCTTCAGGGCACAGGATGGCAGAATGGCAAATGCTTGAGGCTGCAGCTCCTTTCTGGGCAGTCCCTGGGCCTGCAACTTCAATGTTCAAAGTAAAAATGAGTTATTGCAGCTCATAGGGGTGAGGCAAAAATAGGATTCTTGGGCGGTTTTCATGAGACCTTGGTGGTGGATCCAATGGTAAAAGAGTTTTTCCCAATGTCCTGGCTAATCATCATGGGAATAATTTGATCTCTATAATATTCCCATATTTTCAGAGGGCCGTAACATGCACTTCTTTCTTTCTTTGATTAACCTGGGGATTGTGGCTGCTGCCTTCCACCTCCTTGGTGGCGGAGAACGTTCCGAAGAGGATTGATGCCAGTGTAATGCACATTTACTGCCTGCCTTGGGATCTTGGGGTGAAAATGCTCTGGTGTGATGACTGTTATTCTGCACAGACTTACGAGGTATCAACACTTCAGGCTGGATTGTACCTAGGGCAGCTTCTGTATTCCTGACAGAGCTGGTATGACTTATCCCTGGGGTGAGGAGGTGGGAGAGAAAGAATTGCTTGTGACAGATACTAGTCATGTTGCTTAATGAAGTTTTGCAAGGTGTTCAGAGACAGCAGGATGGGGTCAAATCAGGGAAGGTCACATCGCTGGAAGCTGCAGTCCTGAGTCAAGACCTGTCTTCTCCCCAGAGCCTGTCACTCCGCTCCCAACCTACCGCTCGGATTGCAAAGAATTTATTGACACCCACCCACCATCCCTAAAGTTTTATGGCAATATAGATCCATTAGAAATCCATTTCACAGAGGTATTAAAATAATGAAGGTGAGAATTAAGAGAGCAGCACGTTCCTTGGAAAACCCACTGATCATAATATACTGCTTTAAAGAAAGTTATCGTGCAGTCCCCTTAAAGAAAGTTATCAATTAGTCACTGTATCAGACATAGGAGAATTGTTCCCTGAAGAGGATTTTAGGAGGAAAGCCATTGACTAAGTGATGAATTTATCACTAGGGGTTGCATGGCTCCATGGATTAAGATGACATGGCACAGGGGATTCTGAGAGTGGACCGGTGACCCTGGAGAGGTTCAGGAAATCAAAGGCACTGGTGCAGGTGGAAATGCTCATGCTGCTCCCAGGCAGGGTGACAGCAGGTGAGGAAAGAGACGTGACACCAGTGGGGTGGATCAGAGCTCTTACATGTCCAGTGAGCTCAGGGCACTGGGCAGACAATCCTGCAGCTGCCTGTACCTGCTGCGGTGCTGGCTTGGGATTTCCACCCCATCATAATGTTCTGTGTAAAATAAAAGTGCTGTGCATTTTCTGATGCCCCTCTGAAAACAGGGACATCAGAGCTGATGTCAAACAGGCGTTGGTGGGGTCTGAGTAGGGTGATTTGTCCACCCCTGCAGCTGACCTGTGAAACGCCTTAGGGCAAGCCAGCAGACAGCAAAAGTTGAAGTCAAAGTACAAAAGTCTGGCATCCACTGAGACCAGTGGGAAGAGTGTAAAGCTACACTTTTATACCCTGCAAGTGCTCTTTCTGCTCTGCTCACCCTCCCTTGACTCCCCAGCACACGTATTCGGCGGGTTGATGTGCCAAGAGACTCCCACCATCCCAGCTAAAATCCTCCTTTTGTGTTGGCTACAAGGATTACTTTTCTCTCATGTGGTTTTTTCCATCATTTCTCCTGGAGGCACTGGGAGAACACAGGATTTCCCCACAGGAACTTGCTGTGTCCATACTGGTCCTGTCATGGTGAAGGAACCAAGTGATCTGGTCCCTGGAGGATGTTGCTTTCCCCTACAGCCATCCCCTCTGCAGTGTGCTGGAGGATGCTCGAGGATGCCTGTCCTGCTTGGCTCCTTCAGCTCAGGTAACTGAAGCTGAGCAGAGGAAGGAGCCGCTGGGAAATGGCTTTTCTCTGTGGACAATCATCATCTGGTAACGTCACACCTACACAGGAGAAGCACGCAGGAGCCTGTTTCCATCTGAGCAGTCTGGGGAAGGCAGCACAAAAGAAAGGGGGGTTTAATATGGAAAAGGTTGTGAGCGTTGTCTGGACTTGGGGGAAATCACAGCATTTCCATGTAATTGGAATAAAGTTGCAAAATGCTTTATTTTGATCCCAATCATGCCTGGAGGTATTTAAAAGCCGTGTAGCTGCAGTGCTGAGGGACATGGTCTAGAGGTGCTTTTGACAGTGCTGTGTTAATGGTTGGACCTGATGATCTGAAAGGGTTTTTTCCAAACCAAATAATTCTACGACCCTATAAATCTACATTTCTCAATGCGAAGGCGTTTTGTGAGCCCAAAGCTGCCCTCCTCTATTGCTGCGTGGCTGCAAGGGCTCCTGGGCTGACCGTGGCAGTCACCCGCTGCCCACACCTCTCTCAGCTCAGCTTGAGAAGCTCAGCAAAGCCCTGACAAATTGCCAAGCTCTCCTGAGATAAATAATCACAAACAAAAATATTTGTGTTTACTGTGGGGATTTGTCTGTGCATAATTATGCATTAGTCATTACCAGGACTACAGGAGAGTTTTACACATGTAAATATGTTCAGTTAATTAGACAGGACTGCTTTTGGTTTGTTTCTTCGCTGCAGTCTGATCCTGAAGTCATCAAACACTCCTGGATCACGAGTCGGGTTGAACGAGATACGTGAGGAAAACAGCCCTCTCCCTCCTCGTAAAGCAGCTCTGGGTATCCATATATATTCCTTTAAAATACTTCTTGTAGCTTTTCTGTTACAGCCTCGAGGTACTTCACACGATGCAGCACAACCTTCACTCTGTTCTCTCATGTACTTGTTTCAAGGGGAGATCAGATGGATTTCTCAGGTAATACAATATAAGACATTGTTTTCTTCTGAAACATTTTTAAGTGCAGCAGCTTTTAGTAATCTTCTAGCATCTTCTCCTATGTATGACAAAGTCTATTAGTGTCATTTGCATGAGAAGTACACAATAAATCATTCATGCACAGTTTAGTACAGGTTAAGTGTAACAGCCTAACTGTGATTTTCTGTAAGAAAATCAGAGCAGCTCATCAGCTGGTGTAAATCAGCAGTGCTCCATCAAAGCCACTGAGTCACACCAACTAATCACTTGGCCCAGGGGAAAGATTCAGGGAAAAAAGCAGCAGGGAAGAGCACGATTCCTGCCACACTGCAAGGACTTTCTGCTGAAAGCCTAAAAACCTTTCCAAAGAGAATGCACAGGCTGTGGGGCCAGCACAGCCTGGCTGGTCCAAGGCTCTGCTGTGTTTCTCTGCTGGCCCTGGGCTCTCTTGTGGGAAGGCTCCTGGAGGGCAAGGAGCATTCTGGGGAGCAGGTCCAGGGAGCTCAGTAGCAAAGCTTGGCTTACTCAGCCCCGAGGGTGAGAAGAAGATCAAATTCCCCAAGAACCTGCAGCTGTCATTTGGGCAAAAGCCTTCAACAGCAGCAAAACTAGTTCCAACCCCTCTATGGTGAGGCAGTTGAACTAGATCAGGTTTAAGGTCCCTTCCAATCCCAACCGTTCTGTGATTCCATGATGTAAGACCATCTGGTGTCCCTTTATCCATCTCCATTTCACAGGTTGGTTATCCTTCACGGTTGGACCACTGGCCCTATTTGAAACGGGAGGAGGTGCTGCCTGGCCCGGCTGCAGCAACAGCAAAACCCCCTTGGCAGGTGCCAGGGAGATGCCCCATCCAGCCTGGTCCCTTAACTCGGGAAGGGAAAGGAAATTCCTTTGCAATGATGTGGAATTTGTCACCGGCTTTGGAAAGGGGCCATGTGGGCAGGAGAAAAGCGAAGAGGTCCCGGGAGGGGGGTGGTTAAGGCGTTGCACTGGAGAAAAACCCACATTGTCCTTCACCAGCACTGATAACTTGTTGTTTGGTTGTGGGCGCAGGCACTGAGCGGTTCAGCTTCGCCGAGGCAGGAGGTGAACAGAGCACAGGTTTGCTCAAAGATGAAGCTCTTTCTCCTCCCCTCCTCCTGTTTTTTCTCTCCATTTTTCGGTCTGGTTCTTGTTCTCGCTGCGGCAGCGCGTGGGACAGAGGCTCATTGTTCCCCCTGCTCAGGAAACACGCCGCGGCACTGATCTTATTAGAGCTGGGGCCATGCCTGGGCCAGCCAGGGAGGAGCCGCCAGCACATCCTTGGGGACACATCATTGGGGGCACGTCACAGGGGGCACATCCTAGAGGGGCACATCCTTGGGGGGTACATCCTTGGGGACNCACAAGGGACACATCCTTGGGGACACATCCTTGGGGGCACATCCTTGGGGGCACATCCTTGGGGACACATCCTTGGAGGCACATCACGTGGGGCACATGCTTGGGGGCACGTCCTTGGGGACACATCCTTGGTGGCACATCTTTGGGGGCATATCACAGAGGGCACATCTTTGGGGGCACATCCTTGGGGACACATCATGGGGGGCACATCCCTGGGGACACGTCCTTGGGGGCTCGGTGTGGAATTGAGGCACCCTGTGTCCCCCACTGCCCTGGGTCATTGTGGGCTTAATTTCTGGCTGCAGTTACAGGGCTTTGGTTGCGCTCAGTGCCTGAGAGTCAAGCACTGAGTGGCTCAAGTTGAATGGCAAAAAATTAGGGTGAAAATGCAGAATACCAAGTCCAGGACCTCAGGGGTTCAGCCAGAAGATCCTACAAATGTTTATGTAGGGGGTAAAACCCACTAGAGTAGGGTCTTCATGAAATGCAGAGTGACTCCCTAGCTGTGCTTCTGGTTAGACTGACAGCCAGCCAGGCTGACAGAGATGCATCTTCTAAATGCTCAGGTACCAGAAGAAAGTTGCACAATCCCAGGCTATGTAGTTGTTACTTAAAAAGAACACAATTTTGAATGCACTGGCTAAATAAGAATTAATTGTGTTAAAAATTCAGGTTAACTAGTGCTGTATGAAGTTGTCTTGAGGGAAATAAAAGGGAACAAAAAAAAAATCTCGGGCACTAATGATTAGAGCAAAACCCTGATGTTAGAAGGACCTGGTCTCAGTGGAAGCAAGTTACTCATCTTTTCCAGAAGATACATGCACGCACTGCAAAATGTTTATTTTGTACTCTCTGAAGTGGTTAATCTACATGCAAAGCAATGAAAAGGTGCCTTATTAGGCTAATTGCTAATAAAAAAAAAAAAAAAGGAGAGAGAGAAAAGAAAAAACAGAGCTACTGTGAGCAAATATTTAAAAACAGATGCAGAAGGCTGTGAAAACAAACACAATCTCGTTTTTCCATGAAGTTTTCCCACCAGAAATCAGGCAGTTCAAAGAGACGTCCGGTTAATACGGTACCTCCAGGCTCCCGGCGCTGGAGCTGTTCATTAGCCGCGTTGTAATTCTGTGATGCAGAACTGGATTAATGGAAAGGTGACTGGGAAGCCACCGAGGGACCTGCTAATGATACTGCTCCGTCCTTAGAGGAGTCCTCTCTAGCCTTGCCCACGTGCGGCAAAACACACACCATCAGGATACAATGCCACATTATCACAAGAAAACACTTTGGAGAGGGGAAGAAGATGTCATCGCCGAGTGGTGCTGGGAACTGGCGAAACCCAAGATGGAAAAATAATTGCATGCATGTTTTTTAATACAACAGGATTCCCCCAAGCTCATTAAAGCAGATGGAAGTTTTAAAACCTGTATTACTTTAAAAATTAATTTACAGCTGTGGGGCTTGGTGGCCCAGAGAACATTAAAATGATAAATCTGGAAAGGTGATGTGAGCAGAAAGGAGGATTGCTTTGGTCACAACATGGCCTCACGCAGCTGGGAAGGGGAGATGCTATCGCTTTGTTGCTGCCTGGTGGTTTCCTCTGCTGTGCCATTTCTGGGTTTAACCCAGATTTTAAAATATTGTAGCAAACCATTAAAATTTCCTCCCGAATGATGCGTAAGCCAGAAACGACCCTGGTGCCTCTCTGCTTCATTAGACACTGGCTGACGTGGCGAGGGAGCTGATACAGCCCCACGTGTGCGCCCTGGGCTGCAGGAGAGCCCCGTCAAGGCTGGACATCCACCCCAGTTCGTGTCACCGGCTCGTGGCACCTCCGAGGGTCCTGCCGTGCTGCCCCCGCTCCGGCCGGGTGGCCCCAGCGCTGCCCTCATTCCCCTGCTCCGCAGACAAGCCGTGCCTGTGCGGAACCACGGCGGCGTGGCGGCGTGCCCAGGGCCAGCCACTTGTGCCAGGCAGGGAATCCTTCACCCTGCCCAGCTATCATCACCCTGGGCTGGGACATCCCTGCCTGCGGGAAGGGGCACGGGCAGAGTGGTGGGACAAAGCAAGGCAGCTCCTCCAAGCTCCGGCGGGGATGGACCATCTTTTCCCTGTGTGATTCCACGCACAGAGCACGGGGCGCGTTGGGTACCGCCAAACAAAGGCTGGAGGCAGGTTGTATTCAGCTCACACCAGAAGAAAGGAGCCCTTTGTTTGGAAGCAGCAGCTACTCCCACCAAACCACGCACGGGGCTCTGCGGGCGCAAAGCCCCGTGTGATGTACACGAGTGGTTTGGCACACCATGGTACCTGTTCCCCCACTCCGTGGGTCCCCCGCACCCTCACGGGTATGTGCAAGGCACAGGGAGAACTTCCCAGTTCTCCAGAGGTTTAAGTGTTTGGCCAGGGATGAAATCACATCCCAGGAACGCACCACTTTGTGCAGCCCTGCAGGACCCACCTCCATGTGCAGAACACACCTGGTGTGACCGAAGGTGCTGCCTGCCACTGCCTGCACTGCAGCCACCCAAACCCGTGCCTGGCTCACAGCCAGCAGGTCTGCATCTCCAGTGCCAGGCTCAGTGTTGGCCCCGGGAACCCCAGCCGTGGACGTGGCCGGGCTCACACGCATCCCCATCTCCAGCATCCCACCACTGCTGTACCAGGGATTTCCCATGGAAAGGCTGTTTCTCCTGCAGGGTGTTACCAGGGATTTCCCATGGAAAGGCTGTTTCTCCTGCAGGGTGTTACCAGGAGCCCCGGGCTGTGCCCAGGTGCCTGGCGAGACCCAAAGCTCCAGCAGACCCCCTTGTCCGGGGGGCACGAGGCAGTCCTGGCTCTTCCCGCAGCCTCTGTGCTGCCACATTTAGTGTAACGCACTTCTCATTTCCTTCTCTCACCCAACAAATTAACTTTAACAGTAAATTAACTTTCCTCTGTGGCTGGCCGGCCTGTGAAGTGGGAGCAGGGTGGGTTTTCCCCCCGGCCGTTCCGGGGGGCCCCGTGCCCGGCCAGCAGCGCTCGGAGACTGCCGGGCTTCCAGCCCGCCTATTGAAGGGTCCGCAGCCCGAACAAAGCCCCCATTCACTCCCGGCCTCTGCTGGTTTTCCTTTGAGCCCTCGCCGCTTTATTTTTATTCTTCCCCAAACATTATTGGCTAATTTCATTGAGGAAATTCATAACTCGGGGTTGGAGAGCTCGCTCTATTCAGCGGCGAGCGCTGGGGGTTTTTGTTTCTCTTTTCCACGCTGCCCATCTTGCCTCTTTCTCCGCGTCTCCCTGTGGCTGGTTTGCAGCCTGAGCTCCTGTGCCGAGGGATGGAGCCGACGGTCACAGCTCTTCGTGGAGTTTCGGTGCTCCTCAGTTTTTGGAGGGAGAACAAAAAGCAGCATGGTAAGATCTGAATGCCAAGCAAGAGGGTGATGCCGGGTCAGCACGGACTGGACTGAAAGGCTGCACTCCAGACTTGAGTGACCCCTTGAAGTACACAGCAAACATTTAAAGACACAAGCCTGTTTAACTTTTATATCTGCAATACTCTGCAACGAGTCCAGCTAATTGCAGCTCCTTAAAAACATCTGCATTTCATAAAGGACTAACTTTTCTTCCCCTCGGGCTGCCCCTCCTGAGACATCCCTCTCCAGGCTGCTGGGTTACACAGTAATTACAATTCACAAGTACCTGACATCACCACCAAGTGCAGTGCATTATGGTTTCAAAAACAACAGAAATAATATTGCTCCAGATGGGTCTGAGCCAAAATCCCAGATACAAACACCATTTTTTTCTGGCAGAGCTGAGAACTGGAGCCTTGCGTGGCAGCCAGGGCCCCAGTGGAAATGTCACAGGCACAGAATGGAGGGGTCACTTTGTGCTTTGGTAAGACAGAGGACATTTCTCCTGGCTGCTGACCCAGAGGGGTTTAAATATGTGCAAGCAAAGAGCAACGATGCAATGCCATCAGCAAAGACCTCGCACAAAAACTCTGCTGGAGGTTAGAACTAGCATTAGCCAGAGCCTGCATCTGCCCCAGGAACAGCTCTGCCCTTCTGCTCTCCCAGGGCATCATCTGGGGGACCTGCAGCCCCACTGCCACCTCTGCCCTTCTGCTCTCCCAGGGCATCATCTGGGGGACCTGCAGCCCCACTGCCACCTCAGCCCCAGAGCCACAGCCCCCTTGTCCCGTCCAGTCCAGGCGCATGAGAGACCCCGTGCCAGAATTTGCCAGAGCATCATTTTGGGAAGGGATGCAGGCTGGACCCAAAGCAGCTCCAGTGGTGGGAGCAGCACCAGCCCTGCACCAGCACAGCCAAACACCTCTGGGCATCTGGTCTGGAGAAGGCACTAATGTTAGTGCAGGGTGCTGTGGGTTTGTTCCCTCCCTTCCAGCTGGAAGGAGGCAGGATCTGCCTCGCAACATGTTATATAGATACATACAAACATACACACATAATATATACACATCATTTAGTTTATGGCCACCAAAGTGCACTCAGCTGGTACCTAAAGCAAAGTCCTTAATGGTATTTTGTGCAGTAAATCCCTTCTCTCCTCCTCTCCAGCAGCAGAGGCTGGTTCTAGGATGAAAGAAGGCCTGGAGCATCAGCCCCCTAACCTGTGGGAACACCCCCATGACCCACAGCCTTCCTGCTTTGCTAAGCTCTCGAGGCCAGGTCTCTTTTCTTGTTCATTTATTGGCTTGTTTCCCTGCAGAGAGGCAGTGGTTAGAGGAGAAAGAGTGTGTTTTTCGGTCCACAGAGCAAGCAATTTACTTTTTGAGGTTGTTTGCCAAAACCACATTCCTGCTTCAGCTTCCAGTCGGAGCAGAGGGGAGTCTGAGATCAGAAAGGAGAGTTGTGGGCTGATTTTGCTCAATCGCTTGTGCCCTCTTTGCCTTGTGTGAGAGCTGAGCTCACTCAAGGCTTGAGGCATCCTCTGCACCTTCACATCTGAACAACAAGCAGGGAAAGCAAAAACCACAGGATTTCCTCTGCAGTCAGCAATACCCAATAAATTCACAGCAAGAGCAAGCCTTTAAAAGAAAAAAATAAAAATAAAAATCCCCTAACCCAAACATTTTATCCTTTCCTGGTCTAATTGGGGAATAAACTTAACATCTAATTTTAAGGATGAAGTGAAAAGGAAAGGGATAAAAGCAAGCTGAGCCAAGCTCTGCACCCAGCCGTGATCACAGGCAGCAGGCTGGGTCTGTATGTCCAGAGGAACCAGGAGCTCTGCCTGTCAGGCTCCTAGTCAGGGGGGCTGTGACAGGAGTCAGGCCCTTTGCTCTCCGGCACAGCCAGGGGGAGGTGGGTGCCTGTCACCACCCGAACCTCCAAACCTCCACAAATGATGTGTGGCCTCATCTGGGAACCTCTGTGTGCTGGGAAGGGCTGGAGCGTGGTGGGTGCTGGGGGGGGGGCTGAGCTCCATCCCCTGCCTTGGATGCATCTCCACTCATCTTTGTGGGGTGATTCCTGGGTGATGACTCATACACTGTCCCTTGAACCCAAAGGAGCTTTAAAAATGCCTTGGATGGGCATCAGATGATTTTGCACATATGAAAGCATGCTCTGGTAATGCAGAGACAGGAGTGCTGCTGCCTTGCAGCCATAGGGAGCCGGGCTGGGGTGGGAAGCCTGGCTGGGGACATAGGGCTGACCCCTCTTCTGTCTCTCCACACTCTGTTTGCCTCCCCTCTCCTGCTGCCTCAGGGCCAGCTCTCTGTCTGGGTGTGCACAGCTGGTGACACGGGAGTGCCCCTCACCGTGACTGCTTAGCATGGCCAAAAAGGCTGGAAATTAGACTATTGCCCACTCAGCTTTCCCTTGGCAGCCTCACTTCTTCCTTCCCAAAGGCCCACCAGCCTTCCGAGCCTCGCAAAGCTCTCCCAGCCAAAGCAGACTGGGAAATGTCTGGTGTCTGTAAGAGAGATGGTGTGAACAAGGGGATGCTCCTGGGGTGCCTCGGACTCGCTGCAGCTGGACAGGTCCTCTGGGGCTCCCCTGGGGCTGTGTGGGTGCCCTGCCGTGTCCCCCAGACCCTCGGGTTTGGTGCCACTGAAACAATACCCAGGGAGAGGTGGCACAGCCCCAGAGTGTGGGGACAATGCTGAGAGCCAACCGCCCCTTGCAGCTCCCCCTCAGCTTTGCAATCCTCCCAAAGGTGGTCTGCAATTCCCCAAATGGGAGCGATTCCTAAAGAAAATATGAGAAGCCTGAGCTTGCTTATCTTTTAAGAGCAGTTAGCAAAAATAAATCTACTTTTGAGACCTGCTTCTGCTTTCCTCTCTTTCACTTCCACAAAGCACCCCCACCGCCTCTGCCACCTCCAGAGCAGCCTGGCCATGCACCTGAACATCCTGGGGTGCTGGTCACCCTCTTGTTTTCAGGTGCTATACCACAGCAAGGACAATTAAACATACATCGCTGCTGCTCTTTAGTGTACACAATAGCTCTGGGTGCTGCAGGGAGGAGATGCAAAATCTCATGGGTGGGACCAACAGGGTCCTGGCACTCTGGTCCATCCTCTGAAAGAGCTGTTGGCCCCTTTTCACCAGCAGTGCTGGGGATTATGCATAAATTAAGTATCTTGGCTAATTTGTTTCTCTCCCTGTTGCCCTTCTCTTCTCACATCTATAATTCTTAAATCCTGTGTGTTTGATTTGGTGTCAGGACCCCAAGACACCAACCTCTCCCCCTGCATGGGGTGCAGAGATACCCACGGGTTGCACCAGCTCTTGTCCAGCCAGGAGCATCCCAGAAAAGCCTGGTGGTGCAGGGGGGAAGCCGTGGTGCTCCTCACTCCCTCTCAGAAAGCCCAAATGCCATCCTTCCCATGGGTGCTCCACCACCACTGGGCACACGCTCCCCAATTAACACACAGTTTCCCAGTGCCCAGCCTGGGGTTCCCCCTCATTCCCACGGTGACACAGGGACAGAGGCCACAGCCTGACTTTGCCAGGCTGTTGTGTCTTTAGGGCAAATACATCCTTCAGCGTGAAGCAAAAGGATTTGTGTGTAAAGGATTTGTCTTTCTGCAAGCAGAAAAAAGATATTTATAAAAAATAAAATAATAATAATAATAAAAAAAAGGCTTATAATATACCACAATACCTTCCTCTCTCACCAAAGGTCAAACTTAGATCCAATTTCAGTCAGGAGGGAGACGTCTGTCAGACAAGCACTAATCACTATTTAGTATTCATATTCACCTATTAGAAGCTCCATGCTGTAAACATGTCTATGAATTAACAAGGCATCTGGCCCCTCTTATACAATATGAGCAGCTTGGATCATAAAGTGTCTGCAGAAAATAAAAAGTGCCTTCCATCTGTCTCTCCCAAATATCGCTGCTATCACCAAAGCAAACAGAGCCGGCTCTTCCCGAGCAGCGCCGTCCCCCTCCCCCAGAACGTGTTAGTCAAACAAAAACAAGCGAGAGCACTTGACAGATCTGAAACGACTCCGAGGAGCCAGGCGCAAATTAAGAACCGGGGGGAAATCAGCTGAAAGGTAACTGGGGGAGGAAAAAGCTGCCTAATCACCAAGTCCCTCCGTAGCCCCGCCGTGTCATTCTCCGCAGCGCTGCCAGCGCCGTGGGAAGGTCAGCGGTGCCCGCCCAGCGGAGGATGCTCGGGCACGGCAGGACCCGGGCCAGGGCAGAGCCACCGGGGGCATTGCCGTGCCCGGCTTTTACACCTTCGCAGACCGCAGCAGAGAAGGTCCTGCGTGGTCGTGGTGACCTTTGGAAGGGGCAGAGAGCCACCTCAGTCCTGCCGCATGGGAGAGGCAAAGCCCGGCTTGCCTTGAGCCCCCAGAGCTGCCCTGCGTGGTGGCCACGTGTCTGAGTGCCAGGGGACAGCCCAGCTCCGGCGGTGCCATCTCTGCAAGGCCCATCCCAGGTCCACGGGCCGTGTTTTCCCTCTAAATCAGAGCAATTCATCCCCATCCCTCTGCTCCCTGGCTGGCTGTGTGGGATGCAGGAGAGCTAAAGGTGGGTAATTGGTGCCTGCTCCCAACCTGCAGGGAGATGGACAGTTCCAGAGGAGCCGTGTCAGTGCAGGATAGCAAAGCAGGCTGCTTGGAGCTGCGTTGGAGCTGCCCTGCTGGCTGTGGGACAGAAGGGCTGGAGCAGCCCCTGCAGTGGTCCCCGCTGGGTCAGTGAGAGCCAAGGGGGGCCAGCCAGAGGGCCCAGAGTCCCAGCTGGGGCAGGAGACCTCCCATCCCCTCAATATCCAGCCACTCTCCTCATCTCCGTGTTCTCCCCATCTCACTGCCTTTCCTCCCCTGGTTTCCCAGCCCGCTCCATATTTCAGCTCTGGTGCTTCCCAAGGAAATCCATCTGCTGGTAAATGGGGTGGCTTTCTGCTGCCTTAGCTCCTGCCAAGGACTGGATGGGCCTCAGGGCAAAGGCAGGAGCTGGAGCAGGGCCATCATCCCTTTGGGGGCAGCTGCTCACCCAGGAGGCTCCTGGGTCCCCAGGACACCACTCATGCCCCAGTTAAAGCTGGTGGCCTTAAACCAACTCAGGCTCCTCTGTCTTGAGGGAAGGGAGGGTCTGCTCTAAACCCTGCCTTTGTGTTCTGTAGATAGATTTAAACTAAGGGGAAGGAAGAATGAGGTTCATAAATCAGGCAGGCCAGAAAGAGAGGCATGAAAAATGAATGAATGGAGCACGTGTGTGAGCGCTGCCGCCCCGACCTGCTCCACTGGCACAGCCCACCTGTGGCTGGGGGTCTCCAGTCAAGCCCTCCCCGTGGCCCCCAGCTCACCACCACTGCTCCAGGCAGACCTCTCGGCTCTCTGTAATTGCTGCCTTTGCCCCAGTTCACATCCCCACAGAAAACACCCCACTTGGCTTTGAACTTGAGCTGACAGGGGTACGATGGGCTGGGCAGGCTCCAATCCATGTGCTCAGCAACGCCAGGCTCTGCCTCGCTCCTCTTCCCATTCCACGTTTAAACAGTGTTTTTAAACTCTTTGGTTTGCATGAGATGTTTAAGCACAAATAGAGGGGAGCAGAGGGAAGTCACGGCAGGCTGGAAGTGGTTCTCACGTCCACCACACACATGGACGACAGAAAGAAGAAACCCAGGAGGCTTCCAGACCTCCCAGCTGCAGACGTCTGAGGAGCTGGCTGTATCCAGAGGGCTTCTCTCAGCTCCCTCCCTGGCCCAAGAGCTGTTCCCGTAACAGGGATGCAGGGTGTGTGCTCCCCCCGGCAGAGCATCCCTCTGGGAATGGGGCTGGAGCAGCCTGGCTTGGTGATGAACTGGGGCACCTCTGCCATAAGGCTTTGGTGGGTCGGCTCCACGACGTGCAGACCCAATTTGGACCCATGAGAAACTCTCCCAGTTCGCAGGCCCAAGCGCGCTGGGCGTTGTGGGCACAAATACCTGCACTTTGCAAAGCAAAAAGGCCGCAGCCAAAGCCAGCCCAGCGTGGCTGCAGCTGCTCTGCTGGGACATGACAAAGCAGGTTCCGAAAATACCCACCTGTGTCATTTGCCATGCAAATAATTCAAAGAAGTAACTCGAGCCAGGGCTTAGCAAGAAATGGTGGGAGAGTGGCTGAGAGACAGCCCAGAGCAGCTGGTGAGGAGCTGGAGAAGGTGGGAAGGAGCAAGATGGAAGAATAAAGATGGGGAAATTTGCTTTTGGCTTCCTCTAGGATGACCTTAAGTGGCCCCATCTGAGAGACCAGGAGCCTGGAGAAAGGTCTCACTGAGCATCACCATTCAGAGCATCACCAGAATCCTTCATTACATCCCCCCACTGGTGGAAAGCTTCTGAAATAGAAGTGTTTTCCTTGCCGTAGGGATTTACCTGCCTCTGTTAGACCATGTTAACCACTTGCACTGCTGCAAAAATCTGACACAGAAGATTCCCAACCAGCTCCAGGGCCAGGACAGCAGCTACGCAGTCCCACCGAGCCAGGACAGGGGCAGCTGCTTTCCACAGCTCTGGGACCCAAGGCTGCCCTCCCACCCTGCTGCCTGACCCCAGGCCCAGGCACCAAAATCAACTGGGAATTTGTCCCTGGCCCCAGCAGGGACAGGATTGGGCTCTGCATGCACAAGGAAACCCTTTGAGCATGAAAGCTCATTTAAGAGCAGCTCATCTCCCTGTGTTGAGAGACATGGAACAAGGGAAAAGCATGACAGATTTTGGTATATTTTAAGTAAATTATTGTCCACTGAGGATTGAGCGAAGACCACAAACATTATTTCACTTTCTAGCAAGGCTGCAGTGATGAATGTGGGTTTCAAAGGGGAAAAGCTGTGTGGTTCTTATTTCTAATCCTGAGCCATTCCTCCTCCTTTGAAGGCTGAACATCTCAGTACATGGATGCCAAAACAAAGGCTCCCATTCCTTAGCAAGGCATGTGGCTCTGCAGGTAAATGCAGCAAAGCTTAAACCAAACATATCAAAATGCAACAGAATTTCACACTGGGCTCTGTTAAAAATATTCTGTTTAATTGATTTTTAAAAAAAAATCTATTATGCTGCTCTAGGCATGGCTATTGATCTGCAGTGCTGGAGAAGTAATGAAGAAGCCTTCAAATCAATAAGGCCAAAGTATATCTCAAACTATATCTGCTCCACCAGCACAACAGGGATGTGGCCAGTGAAATTCCCTAGCTGGGGCCAGGAGTATGAACAAACCTGTTCTGATGACTGTGGAGATTTATTTCTATTGGCATAAACATAACTAATGAAACCTCGACGACTCTTCACTTCCGTGAAAGCTGATAATATATCGCGGCGCTCACAATGAGATGAGCAAGAACACATTTGCAAAGGAAGGAAAAAACCCAACTCCCTCAACCGTGAGCTGTATTTTCTTCTTGATGCCCTTGATTCTCCTCCACCCCCTACCCCCAGCCAGGGTAATATTTCTTCTCACAGCTCTGGTATGGGTTTTAACAAGGCTTTTGTAAGTCTCCAAGGCTGGAGTTTGAGTTTTTCTTTTATCCCTCGCTGTCAGGATGGAGTAGGTAGGCAGCTAAAATCACAGGCTGATAATATTGTTTGGGGCTAACAGCCTTATCTTATCTTGTTCGTATTATTCATATTACCTTAGATAAGCCACCTGGGGTCGAACACAAGCAAGATCCAGGGAAGTGACCTCATTACAGTTCAGGTGCCTATTTACTGTAATAAGAACAGCTGGACTAACAGAGCCACACTTTGAACTTGGCTGGCACTTTCCGTCTGAGGCTTTGGCTCCATCCCTTTCACACTTCACAGCAGAGAGGAACGGAGGAGCCCGAGTTAATCAGCACTGCCACTCTTCCTCCAGAAGGCCTGGGATTACAGGCGGGTCCTGCCTGCTGGACATGGAAGGGTTTTGGAAGGCTGAGCACCCAAACCGACCCCCTGGCACAGGCTGTACCCCCGGAGATGGAAACGCTTGGATGCTGTTGCTGAAGATCCCCCATTGATGGGGAAGAGTTGCTCAAAATGCAATCAGCACTTCATTTCCCAACGAAAGCTGATGTTGGAGAGATCTGGTGGTTCTGCATTTCTGACCCAAACAGCCAAAGCCACAGACCCAGCGCAGGTTTGCCCCTGCACAAGGGTTTGCTCCTGTCCTGCTCAGGGGCTGAGGTTGGAGGAAATTCAGGCAGGTTTCCATCAGCAGAGCCGTGTCTGTGGTGAGAGATCACCCTGCCTCCAATACTGCCCCCAGGAGCCCGAGGGATGGGCATTGGTGGCACCTCGGGGGCAGCCCCAGCAGCACACACTGCTCGGTGCCACGCTGGCTCCAGCTGAGGACCGTGACAGGCACTGAACACTTCAGTTGGTTTCAACCAGCAAATTAATCTAATTTTTTTCTTTTTTTTCTTTTTTTTCTTTTTTTTTTTTTAAAGAAAAGGAATCTCCTAAGTTTAAAAATATGGTAATGCAATTAACGGCTTTGGCAGGCTAATGAAGCCACTTTAAACCCTTGCAAAAATACCATTAAAAGAGAATGCTTAAGAGCCTCTTCAAACTTTCCAAAATGAGAAGTACGTTCGTGTTCAGAAGATGCCAATCTAGTCTCCTTTCTCCAAGGTTCAAGATTAATTAGGGACTTGTTTAGTGCATGAATGAGGAAACAAATGAACTCTTGGATCACAGAGCACTGGAACCAATTTTTTAATCATTTTTTTCTTTACAATTACATTCCTATCAAGAAAGTCTTCATTAGACTTTCTGTCACGGGGCCACATCATGTCAGGTAACTATTACAGGCGCTTGGCTTCCACCCAAAGACTGAACAATATGAGTTTTCTGAGAAATAAATACATGTGATATATATTTAATGCTGTATTTTCTCATTAAAATGTTATTGCATTTTCCTAATAAATACATATAACCTTTCCTCCAAAACTCCTTCAAAACAAACAGTTTAGAAAAGACCAACAATATCTCTCCTTTTTAAAATCAGCCTGGGTATTTAGAGATTACCTTTGAGAAGTACATTAATGCCTGATAAAAGAAGCGCTGTGCAATAGAGGGAGATTACTAAGGTAAGGAATAATAGATGGGTAGAGAAAAAATATGTTTGAGACTAATTGTTGAAAGAATGGGGTTTGCATGTTTAGTGTAAGGAAAGTTAAAAATAAACTGCTCTTTTTTTTCAGTAAGTTACAACCTGCCCTGAAGATTGGAGGGACTGGTTTATCTGGAAAGAGATGCAGATTTGGATCCAAACTGTACCAAAATTCAGGCATTTTCTGCTCCAGCCCTACTCACAGATCCTCACAGTGAGGATCAGCTGAGAAGACTCACTCTTCATTGCACCCTTACCCACACACTAGGTTTGTTTTGGTGTTGAAAATGTCTTTAGGAAAAAGAATAAAACACTAAAATAGATTAATTTGCAGAAAAATACTGCTGTAGTAGTCATGTGAAGAAAGGGAACCAGAACTCCAACCAGGTTGAGTTGCAAAGCACAGACATGTACCACGGTGAGAGCAAGTGCCAAAGACACTGTTTCTCCACTGCTGGCTGTAAGATTTGACTTGTTAAAAAGTTTATTTGCAGTTAGGTGAGCTGCATCCAAAATGCAGGTTGCAAAATCCGCGGTGTCAGGAGCTCTCTGGGAACGAGGGGTGGCCTTGGCTCAAGTGGCTGTTTGGGGGGCCTTGTGCATGCCCAGGTATGCCTCTCATTTTTCTTCTACAAGTGATGAAGAGGATGAAGATTCCCCCCCATAGCCCAAAGCCTCAGGCTGGGTGAGGAATGGGTGATACATCCCATGACTGGCACATCTACTCAGTGCCTGCCATTAGTACCCATTTATCATTACCCAGACTTCTGCCAGGGTGCACCGATAATGTTTCCCTAAGTGGAAAGGCAAGGGTATAATTTTCATAGCTGATTTGTTCATTTCTACCTCACTTCTGTCCTTGGAGCAGTTGCAGATGGGATCGACGCTTCCCAGGACTCTCTTCCATGGGCATTTATAAATGAAGGAGCACATCACCCCTTGACCTGCCTGCCTAACCTCATTTCTGCCCGACAGCCTAATAGAGTCCACGCAATGGATACTCCTGGTGGAGGGGTCAGGCTGCAGCTCGGATTGCACTCATTACATCCTTAGCACAAGCAAAATTGGAAGATACATGGGGAGGGCAGGAGTTTGCTCAAAGGCCCCGAGCACCTGCAGTCTCTTTTCACAGTAACCATAGGTAAGCACAGAAATCCAGATTTATTTTTTTTTTCTCTTACAGAGTCCACAGGACATCTCTACAAACCCAGCAGCAGGTGAATCCATACACACCTGACCAGTGGGGAAGTTGTCCTTTTGCACCTGCCCTGCCACCACCAAACCACCAGCTCAGACTCTTTGCTGCAGGGAACCCTAAAGTGGCTGAAGGATCATAAGTCTTAGTTTCAAAATTTCTCCTTACATTATTATTACATATAATCCAAGTGATTGGATGGGTCCAGTTGGCTCATCTGTTACTTTGGGTGAACAGGTCCTGGGTGCTGCAGCACCTGACTGTGCTGTGTTGTCTCCAGCTGGGCACTTCAGTCACTCGCACGACAGTTAATGGTAATAATTTATAGCTCTGTAATCTGCAGTCCCAGGACGCCAATAACCTAAGAATACAAACCTCTGAATGTTCTGATAAGAACAGCATTGCCTGAATGTTGTCTTTACTGAGTACTCGGCACCCCAGTCAGGCCTGAAGCAGATCCAGAGATCTCACAGACTTCTGCATGTCTGGGTTGTTTTCATTCTCCTTTTCCCATCCTTCCCAATGCCAGCGACACTCGTTTTGTGTAAGGGGGAGGTGTTTGTGACAGATTCCCATCCTTCCCTGCCATGTGCTACATTCTTACCCAGGGAAGTGGTGGAGTCACAATCCCTGGCAGGATTTAAAAGATGCATAGATGTGGCACTTGGGGACATGGTTCAGTGGTGGCCTTGGTGGTGCTGGGTTAATGGCTGGACTTGATGATCTTAAAGATCTTTTCCAACCTAAGTGATTCTGTGATTGTCTCTGGAGATCCACATTCTAATGGCTCTTAAGTCACTAGAGGGACTCGTTTGTTGGACTTAAACCAATTCCTGGTGCTTGGACTGTCTCCATGGTAAAACTGGCAGGTTGCAGCCTCTGCCCAGGAAATCCCAGGCATGAGGTCCTATTATTTTCCAGAACTGACTAGTAAAGGCTGTATGAGGAAATCTCCTCTCTGCCACCTTTAGCCAATATTATTAGGCTGTAATGACGACCCCAGAATCAGATTTGCATGTCTTACCTGCTGAGAAGTTGCTTTATAACTCTTCCTCTTAAGGCAGAGATCAGGTTCTGCATTTCTATTTGCGTTCCAACCTGTCTGAAACTATGTCTTAACACAAGATGGAGAGGGGGAAATTCACTCCAAACTGCCAGTGTCCCCAGTATCTCCTCAAAAAGGTCACTGCAGCTTTCCCCTTTAACACGACTGTGCTGAGTGTGGTACCACCAAGGGGTGCTGATGCTACAAAAGAGCCATTTAATTAGAAGGAGAGCCCAAGTTTTCAAGGAAAGACAAGAAAAAGATGTAGGATGTTGATGGGAGAGTTATGGGATAATAAAGGACTCTGCCAGCTGCCACTGAGATGTGCAGAGCCCTGCACGGGTCTCAGCAAGCCACGCTCCAGCAGCCGCTTGGTCACGGATCACTTATTTGCATCAAAATAAAGAAATACTTGATTGAAAGAAAAGAAGGGGCATGCAAATCTGCCATTCTTCTTGTCCCATTATCGCCCTGGGAGCCTTGAATCAAATTCCGTGCAACTCTGGAGATGTTTTGCTTTCTTAGGAGCCTGGTTTGCATCTCAGATCCCCCTTGTCATAAAATATCTGTTGGCATTAAGTCACTGTTTACTTTGTCCCAGCAGTAAACACTGTAAATCGAAAAAGGATCTAAAAAAGCTGATATTCCCAGTGAGGATGAGGCTGCGCTAATGCAGCAGTTTGGAGATCAGTCTAATTCTGAAGACCAGGCAAAGATGGGCTTCTTCCCAATGCAGATGCATTTCCCCCAGTGCTTTGTGACCACAGTTTTATTCTAAGCTGCCTGGATGGACAAAGTCCACACACGCCCCACATGAGCCTCGCCAGAGAGAAAGGCTGCATTGTCAGGAACAAGACCCAGTGAAGAGGAATTTTGCAGACATCAATCAGCAAAGGGCATGTGCCCAGAATAACCCTAAAGGAGACATCTCTTTTTCGTGCACAGCCCCTATTGTCAGTCTCCTGGCATCTTCCAGTGCGGCTTTTTCTCGAGCAAAACCTGGGCTGCCTGACTTTGTCCTTAAAATCTTGGCCACTGCCTCCTTCAGTGGGAATGCTGCGTATCTGCTGCCACGTTTTGCTGGGTCTGGCAGTGTTTGATCTCACCAGGTATTGGCAGCCGTGCTGCAGGTCTGAGCAATGTCAGGGTTTCAACCCTGAGCAGCATCCAGAGAACAGCAAGTCCTGGAAGTGGAGCATGGAAGGAGAATTTGCAAACTGCTGTGGCTTTTACTCTTTGCAGCTCAGGAATAAGGAGGAACATCTACAGCTGGACTCTAAATAACCAGGTTAAGTAGCCTCTGCAAATAGACAAAACCTGCTGCCCTGATCCCTGCTGCTCTCATAGCTTTTTAATAGCTTCTGCAATAAAAAACAGTGAGTCCCAAAGGAGCGCTCTCCATTTATTCAGAAAGATGTTGCTAAATTCCTATACACAACATATTCCACTGCTGGAATACGTGCCTCTTCCCTAGCAGCTCTTCTTCCTGCCAGCCAGGTAAAGGCAAGGCATAGAATTATCTGTGTAATCTGATTTGGAAGGTTAACTTCCCTGGATCATAAATAAGCAGGGATTTATGACCATAAAGGTGCGCTACCTAAGGCTTCAAGAGAAAAGCACCACACACACATCTCCCTTCCCTCCGACTTCTAAAAAAGGGAAAGAAGGATGTGGAGATCCAGAAATTACCATGGCATAATGGAAGATCCTCAGATAGACTTGGTTTAATTATACACTTCTATCATTTCCTGAGCGCTCCCCATCCCATTAGGAAATTACAGCAGTAACTCAGTTAATAGATTCGCACTGTGCAAACAGCCACGGGGGCTGCAGGCTCCCAGCTCCCAGCTCCTGGATCCCAGTTCCCTGCTCCCAGCTCCCTGCTCCTGGCTCCCAGCTCCCGGCTCCCAGCTCCTGGTTCCCAGCTCCTCGCTCCCTGCTCCCAGCTCCTAGTTCCCAGCTCCCAGCTCCTGGATCCCAGTTCCCTGCTCCCAGCTCCCTGCTCCTGGCTCCCAGCTCCCGGCTCCCAGCTCCTGGTTCCCAGCTCCTCGCTCCCTGCTCCCAGCTCCTAGTTCCCAGCTCCCAGCTCCTGGATCCCAGTTCCCTGCTCCCAGCTCCCTGCTCCTGGCTCCCAGCTCCCAGCTCCTGGATCCCAATTCCCTGCTCCCAGCCCTCTGCTCCCAGCTCCTGGCTCCCAGCTCCCTGCTCCCAGCTCCTGGTTCCCAGCTCCTGGCTCCCTGCTCCCAGCTCCTGGCTCTCAGCTCCTGGTTCCCAGCTCCCTGCTGCCAGCTCCCAGCTCCTGGTTCCCAGCTCCCAGCTCCTGGTTCCCAACTCCCAGCTCCTGGATCCCAATTCCCAGCTCCCAGCTCCCTGCTCCCGCCTCCTGGCTCCTGCCTCCCTGCTCCCAGCTCCCAGCTCCCTGCTCCCACCTCCTGGCTCCTGGCTCCCTGCTCCCAGCTCCCTGCTCCTGGTTCCCAGCTCCCAGCTCCTGGATCCCAATTCCCTGCTCCCAGCTCCCTGCTCCCAGCTCCTGGTTCCCAGCTCCCAGCTCCTGGATCCCAATTCCCTGCTCCCAGCCCTCTGCTCCCAGCTCCTGGCTCCCAGCTCCCTGCTCCCAGCTCCTGGTTCCCAGCTCCCAGCTCCCTGCTCCTGGCTCCTGGCATGCCATGTGTGCAGCATCTCTGGGGCAAATGGCTGGTGGGGACTGGGAGTCTTCTCCTGGCACAGAGAGGGGGTTTTCCTGCTCAGAGGAACATCCAGTCTCCCTGGCTGGAGGTACAAGGCCCTTTCCCACATGCAAAGAAATCCCTATGGCTCATGCTGGAGGGAGCACTGCGGTTTGGGAAACACCCTGGGCTGCAGGGTCTGCAGAGCAGGTCAGAGCTGGGAATAAGATTTGTTGCACAATGAGAGAAGAAAAAGGCTATTAAAGCAAAATGTCACTCACCCAGGGGAAAAAAAAAAAATCATTTTTTGCATATTTCTTTTCTGATGAAGGTACAAACGTGCCTGGCTGGAGCTCAGTGACAGAGGCCGTGCCTCTGCTCCGGTGCCCACCCTGTGAGACACAATAGCAGAGGAACTACAGAGGGAAGGAAGGTGTTAAATCAGGCACCAAATCTCTTCAAACACCACGTTTTCTGTTCAGCCTTTCAGCACTTCACTCATCCTTGGCAGAGGAGCTGACCTGGTCATTTTTCCCTTTTTACTCCTCACCACCACTTTGCATGGCATTTTCATGAATTAACGCAGCGGTGCAGTTTTTGTGCTTTACAGATGGGGGGAAAAAAAAACCCTTTCCCTATTTAAATAGAGACATGTGGCAGCTGACATTTCTTGAAAACACTTTGACTCGTGTTAAGCTTTGTAAGTCCTTTATTATCTTCAAAGACTTAGTTAAAGGCATGTCTATGGCAGCGGGTAACACGGAGGTAGAGGGGCACGGAGATGTTTGTGGCTCCAGGCTCCATCCCCAGACAGCTCCAGAGCCATTGTTGGGACACCCGTCACCTCCTCGTGCCTGGAGCAAAGAGGGCTTGTGGGCACAGCAGCTGAAAAGGTGGCAAGTCTCGTTGTCCACTCCGTATTGAGCTACAGCCAGGGCTGGGGAGGGAAGCACCACCAGGGAGGTGAGTGGAGGTTTTCTGTTTGCTGGCTGCCTTTTTGGCTGCCCTTCCCTCCAGCTGCAGGTGGCCAGCTGTGCTCCTGGGCACCACTGCACAGCCAGGGCGATGCCCGCAGGGCTGGCACCCTCCCTCGGTGGGTTCCTGCTGCCCAGCACTGCCGAGAGGCGCCTGGGGGTGTCCTGGTGGGAGCCAGGGTGGCAATGCCACACCAGGGGCAGTGGTCACGCCTCACCCCATGGCTGCAGGACAGAGCATGTAGGGGACTTGCCAAACAAAGCCCAGGTGTAACAAGACCCGGTCATACAACCCCCAAAATGCTGCCCGAGGGCTTTCCCTGGGCTGAAGGGTCCCTGCCTGGGGGTGGTGGGTGGAAGGTGCTGCTTTCCCTGCTCCAGCACACAGGGCAGCTCCAGCTTCATCCAACACCAGTGCCCCAAGGCTGGCAGCTCTAGCTACAGCCTTCCCCACCACACAGCAAACCTTCATAGGCATTTCATAGCCTTTGGTCCAGAGGAATGGCTGCAGATCCCCCATGACCCCACGTGGCCTCCCCTGGAGCCGAAGGATGCTGCCCAGGGCAAGGAAAACCTTTCCATGGTGCTCTTCAAACCCAAGCTCCCCGTGCCCACCGTCAGTGGCTTTGGGAGGGGATGGCAGCGCCAGACCCGCTGGCAGCTCGAATCTCTTTGTCAAATGCTGACCTAGTTTACGGGCAGGGCATTTATTGGAGGCGACCCCGGCTCCTCGCACGCCCCGCGCGGTTCCGAGCGCACTGCCGGCATCCACGGCGGCACGAAATGATGAAAGGACACAGATTGCAGCACGAGTTTTCCAAGGGGAACCAATTAAAAATAAAAGAATCAGCAAAACTGTTCAAAGCGGTGTGAAAAATCACTGGGCAATGTCCTTTTAAGAGAAGATCTCACCTTCCTCATGTGCTGGATCCTGGGGCAGCCTACCTGGCCTATTTAAATGGGCATCAGAGAGACTTGTGCAATTAAAATCTAGCTCGGGCTAGGCTGCTAATAAAGTGAGTGGCACCAGGGCTGCCACAGCAGGGAGGCAACGTGGCAGGGCTGGCTGGTGATGTCCATCCCTGTGGTGGACACCACAGAGCTCTTTTCTCCTGGGGAAGTCCCCCAGCAAGCAGTGCCTGGGGAAAAAGTCTGAGCCTCAGCATCTCCTCCCTGCGTTAAGTGCACGAGGCTTAATGCAGATCTAGGGCCAGCAAAGAGGGTTAATTCCAGCATGAGCTTTGTCTCTGACTGGGCATGGCTTTGCAGGTCCTGCCTGCCCTGCTCACTTGGGGCAAAGTTATTAATTAATCAGTGAGTGAGCACAACCTATAGCTGTTATGTCTCCACGGTATTAAACATACACAGAGCATCTGCCACACAGAGGTAAGTCAGGATGAAGTTGAAGTGGTGCAGGAGTTTGCCCAGACAGAACATTCGGGCACAGCATTGGCACCCTGCGTTTGGGAAGCGGCTCCTCCGTGCCCCTGCCCAGAACAGCCTCTGCCCTCTCAGCTCCTGCTGAGGGTGTCTCAAGTCTGGGGCTGGAGGGTCAACGCTGTCCATAGCTTGGGAAAGATGAGGTGGGATTTACCCATGGAAGGACAGACATTTTTCCATAACTTCTGCAGGAGCTGCCATAGATGGCCAAGCCAGTCTCCCCCCTGGACTAATAATACACCCAGAGCTCAGCAGAGACAGACTCGGGCACAGCTACTGAGTTGTCCCCCCAGTGCCAGCTCACTGGCGGTGTGGTGTCACCTTCAGTGCCCCTGGTACTCTAGTCAGCTGTGACTGTCACCCTGACACACCAGCAGCGTATCCCAAAGCTACTGGGAAGCAGAGGGGGCTCCCTGTCCCTCCAGCACTGCAGGATGTCCTGCAAGCCAGGGTTCACCTCCTCCCTGTAATTAGACACTTCTGTGATCACTAAATTCACCACCAGGACACGTCTCAGGGTTTGGTTTTGTTGTTTTGGTTTTTTTTGTGGCAAACCCTTTCTAATCCCCATCTGGCACTGGCCAGGGGGTTGGGATTTCAGGAGTGGTTTTTAAATTGCTGCGGAGCCACGTGTGCCCCATCGGAGCCCCTGCAGGTCTGTGCCCTGGGCAGCGGCTTCAGGTCTCAGCTGGAGCTCAGGAGAGCCCAGCCTGAAGAGACTAAAGCAAATACCTGCAGGGAAATGGCAATTATAACCTCTGCCAGCAGCAGCTCTTTCCTGAGAGATCCTGACTGCCAGCAGTGCCCTGCCTTTGGCTTTATGGAGGCTTTAGGCATGTCCTGCCCACCTTCTGAGGAAAGATCAGCCTCCAAAGCTGCAAGAACCTGTGGCTTAGGAGCTGTGCCAGGCAGCAGCCATAAAAAAGACCAGAGAGGAAAATTAGAGCTTGTCTTTTATGCCCTTCTAAGGAATTTGCCATAGGCAAAGGGCTCAAGAAGTTATTTTATGTGGCTGCTTTGGTTAAAAATTAAAAGCAGCTCAGCTTTTTATTATTTATTGCTATTATTATTATATATTATTGTATTTTATACTATTATCATTATTGTCATTATTATATAGAGAACTGGAAGAGGGGCACCTAACCCGTGGTGACCCTGGGGACTGTGGTCTGCATTTAGGGACCCATGAAGGTCCATGAGGTCCTCGTGGACAAGCATGATGGGAGGTGCTCTCATGAAGGGGAGCTCCTAATATTCTCCCACTGGAAAAGTTGGTATCCAGCAGCTTTCAGGGCGTGGATTTATAGCTTATACAAGGATATAAACCCTAACACACAGATTTATACCTCAGCCTCCAGATGCCACCGAGATGCAGGAGCCTGGTGGGCTGGGCTGTGGGACAAAGCCATGGAGACACAGCCCATGTGAAGCTGGAGGAGAATGGAAACCCTCCCAGACCTCCCTCTTGCTCCACCACGAACCTCTCCGGCAGTGGGGGAGCTGCCAAGCCCCAGCGGGAGGGGGTTCTGCAGCCTGTTGCTTCCAGGGGAACGCCAAAAGTCAAAGGCTTTTGTTGCAAATCTCAGTTTTCGATTAGTTCAGTGAAGCTGACAGTTCCTGACGGTCCCTGCTCTTGGTTTCTGCCTTAGGGGGTGGGATTTGTTTTGAAATTCAGAGCAAAAAATAGCACAACAGCTCTCAAGAAGGCACATGGTGAAGAAGAGGTCATTTTAACAACACAAAAATACTTCCAGACATTTAAAACCAAATGTTTCTGGCATGCTTGTGGCTTGGAAGAGCAACAGGCAGCTGCACGGGCACCTCTGAGCAGCACATGCGGCACAGACCGTTCCCCCCGCCCTCATCTTCTGTGGAAAATCAGATCTGACAAATCTAAAGCAAGAGAAAATCAAGACATGACTATGAAGGACAATATCAGGCCAAGCCTGTTAAATTATCTCCCCCTTCTCTGTCATGTCTCATTTGCTCCCGAGCTGTCAGCTCCCACCCCATCAGCCAGCTTCCATCACCCTCCCATTACATTTGCCATCTCCTGGTTTCTCTCTGAGCCAAACCAGGAGGACTCTCCTTAAATGTCTGCAGAGTCACCCTGTCTCTTCTCTTTAAATGCCTTCAATTATCCTCGCTCAGGACACCTCCAAAGACGTGCTCCGGGTTCCTTCCCAGCCCTTCTGAAGCCTCAGGACGCTGCTGTGTCGGGGAGGGGGGGGAAGAGACAACCCCACATTGTCCTGCCTTGGCCATCCCCCCCCTTTGTCCTGCCTTGGCCATCTCCCCCATTGTCCTGCCTTGGCCATCCCCCCCATTGTCCTGCCTTGGCCATCCCCACGCTGGTCCCCCACTGCTCATGGCAGCAGCCCTCCAGCTCCATCTCTGCCCCCTCTCCCAGGCTGAGGGCACCAGCGATGGCATCTCCCACCTCCCCGGGCATTAATCAAAGGGCACAGGAAGGGTTTGATTTATGGTGTGTTATGGTGTGTCCCGGCCTCCGGCAGCGAGCACCAGCACCCGCCGAGGAGCTCCAGGAGAGCCTGCAGAGCCAGCACTGGGGATGCTCACTGTGCCAGGCACCTCTTCCTCGCCTTCCTCCTCTGCCGATGCTCCCCAGACCCCACAGTGGTTCCCTCTTCCCATTTCATCTCTTTCCACAGCACCAAAAAAACCCTTGGTGAGAGCTATAGAGGAGCGGGGATGTGAGGATGAAAGAGAGGAGCCAAAGGGAAATAAACCAAAAGGTGGCTCTTCCATCGGGAACCTCCACCGCTGCTCCTCAGCAGGGAAAACGGAATAAAAGCCTTGTACAGCACAAGCACAGACCATCTGCACCCTCCTGCCCCTCTTGCCGGTCCCCCCGAGCCTCAAGGTCAGCATCCCACCGGAACCCCAGCGCGCAGGGCTGGGCCATTCTCAGCAAAGCAAAAGCCAGCGAGGGGTTTTTACACCCGGCGGCTTCAAATCAGCAAGAGCTGCGGCTTGTTGGGAATGTAAATGCGCTGGAAAACAAGCTTCAGGTGGGTTTCTGAAGCAAACCCTCTGCGTACGATAGCGATCACGTTTCTTAATGTTAATTTCTTATCTCACCTCTCCAAAGACCTTTGCAAGGATTTTATCCTGTTAGAGGAAATCCATCCCCCTGATTTTCCCAGGCTTATAGGAAAGCAAAGAAAAGTATTGATCCTAATGAGATAACACTGACAAGAAAATGGCAAGAGCCAGTTCCATCTGTTTAAAACTGACTCTATTTTTGACTGGTGGGAAAAATACATGATTGTCAAGTATCTACATAGATGGGAGATGTCCAGCCTAGATATCCAGTCTGCTTTTCATGGTAGCCTCCAAATCCAGCTACCTCTGCTTTTTTTGTGTGTGTTTTTTTTTGGTATGTTTTGCTCTTTAAAAAAATAAAAGACAAAAAAAAAAAAACAAAAACCAAACTGAGAATGGTCACTTATACAAACCAAATCCCAGGAACCACCAGTGCTTTCATATTAAAAGAACATTTGGTGGCATTTTAATCTCTGAAGGTAATGTAGATATTTGTCATTTCTGATCTCCCCTTTCTGCAACTGTCCACAGATGACGAGATCCGTGAAATTGCTACTGCCAGGGAGTGAAATGAGAATTAACCTCGTGCCCATCAGCTGCCTCAGCACCACCCTTTCCACGCCAGCCTTGACCAGGGCCATGGCAGAGGTGGCTCTTGGGGCCGCTCTGCCGCTCACCCCGCACTGCCTGACACGCCACAGCGCCGTCTTTCTGGATAATAAACTCCCCCCGTGCTAACAGATTGCTTTAAATCCAACACTTTCTTTCCCATTCTCATTTGCTTTGCCTTTCATGCTGCTTTCTCATGTATAAAAGGGGAACCGGGAGAAAAAAAAAAGAAGAAAAGACACATGAACACCTGAAAATCCTTTTCATATACCTGCTGCTGCTACCACTCCGTGCTGAATCTGAATAGAAACGGATGGGAGGGAGATGGGGAAGGATGAATAACATTTCATGCCCTGTAGTCAAACATAATTTCAGGCAGGAGACGAGCAGGGACTGGTGCAGTGGCTCATCCCGGCAGAGAGCTAATGTGCACTTCAGAGCCCGCTCTTTGAAGACTGGGGTCTAATTTCCAGCCGGCAATTACTGCACTGGAAATAATTTCTCAGAAAATGGGGTCACTTTTTGGGGGTGGGGTGGGATTAGATAAAGGAGAGGGGAGTCAAGAGTCCCAGCAGAGGGAGGTCCTCTGGGCTCAGGGGTTGGTGGATGTGGCAGTGTGTGCATCCACGGGGGTGCTGGGCACTGCCACCCATCTCCTGAAGAAGGACAGGGCTCAGGTGACTTACGAGCTGGGACACAGCACTTCTGAGTCCTCCTGTTCATGCTGTCAGCCAGAGCATCTGCCTCCACTCAGTGACAGTGACTGCTGGCTGTTGTCCTTGGTGCCCTACAGCCAAGACTTTCACATAAGTCTGTGTTTCAGACTCAAAAGCTGTGGCTTGATTTTCCAAAGTTCCAAAAAGTCCTTGTTTTCTCCTTCCATCAGTGGTGTTGGCCAGGAGCTCAGTGCTGCAAGGGCAGAAGTGTTGCTGTTGCACACAATGATGCTCCGCTCGAGCTTCAACCAGGCAATGCTCTTGCTTGGAGGCTTTGTCTTTGCTCCTCCTGACTTGGAGCTCTAGTCCCGTAAAGCAATGGTCATTATGGGTCAGATTTGCCAAAAAAAACCCCCACCCCACAGCACGGTGAGTGCTTTTGACGGCCGAGTCTCTTTTTGTGGTACGACAGAACTGGTGCTCTCTGGGCAGGGGCAGGCATGGGAAAAGTCTGCCAAAAGCAGAATAAAGCAAAATGACAAAGGACATATGGTGGCCCTCAGCAGGGCTGGGGACCCCGCTGGTTGCCCAGCTCAGATTTAAGCCCAAATAAGTGTCTCCAGATGGGATTTGCTGCAATTCTGCTCTGACCCAAACTGACCACACTCTACAGCTCAGACTTGCAAAGGTTTTAGAGCACCTAAACATGCAAACAGGCACCTGGCAAAGATTTTCAAAAGCAGCTAAGAAGATTAGATGTCCAAGTCCCATTGGGCTCTGAGAATTAGGCATGTAACCTGCTTAGGCGCCTTTGGAAATTCTTTCAGGGATTTAATTGTTTGGGTTGAAACTTTCTGCAGTGAGTGTGTGCCTCTGCAACTGTCCCACCACCACCTCCAGCCTCTGCAGGGGCAGAATGGGGAGAATTACACTGGTAGGAAATTTTTGGACAATTTTTCAGGCTTTGCAGAATAATCTTTAAATTCAGAGCATGGTGGCCAAGGCCTTACATCAGCCACGTGCTTTTCTCTGTCCTGATGAGAAGCTGCACAAAGGTGAGGCAGGAGGCAGGGCTGCCCCACTGGGCTGCTGGAGACTGCCTTGATGGGGTTGAGCAAAGAGCCAGGGAGGAGAAGACTGAGGCTGACAGGAGGGTGGGGGCCAGGCAGAAGGGGAGGTCGGTCAGGGAAGGGAGGAACAAGGCTGAGATGCTGAAGAGGCAGGAACTGGGATGAGACAGGAGATGGGACAAGCTGGAGAGGTGACATGTTCCAGCCAGGCTGATGGGGTCAAGATGGAAAGGGACAAGACAGCAGGGAAGTTGCACTGTAGCTTATGCCCATTAAATCCTGTAAGCCCTCCTTGGCCTGGAAGGGAGCCCAGGGTTGCTGAGCTCGCTGCCAGCAGGGCTGGGCAGCAAAGCCCCCGGGTGGGCAGCCCCCAGTGCTGCTCCTCGTGGGCCTGTGTCACCTCCTCGTCCCAGCTTCCCACCTCTGCCACCCTTGGGAACCCTGAGGACAGGAGACATGACAGCGCAGACAATCTGAAATTATAAAGCACTGCAAAAAACAAAAGGAGCCTCTTCTTATAAATAAGCAACCTGCAAAACTAATTGCTCTCCTCTCCCCCTCGTGCTCCAGCAGCTGCCAACAAGGCAGGGTGTGCTCGTGCCAGGGGCTGGGGCAGCAGTTCAGGTCTGGGTTGAGTCCCTGTTAATTCAGACTTGCTCCATGCTTTGGACAAGTCTCTTGGCCCCTCTCTGCCTGTCAGAAGGATAAATACCTCTTCCCACACGAGAGATTTGCTGCAAATGATACACTGGTAGGTGTGCAGGCAGCAGCAGGTACACGAGGACAGCACCACCTCCGGTGCTTTATCACAGTCAGGGGAGAGGGCAGTGGCAAAGCCCGTGTGCAGCTCCCAGGGGTCTGTGCTGGTGGGGCCAGCCCAGAAGAGCCCGAGCTTTGGCCAGGAGGAACCTGCAGCAGGGGCTCTCACGGCGGGCACTGCCCCAGCCTGGCAATGGCTGAAACGGGTTGAGTTTTACAGCGGGAACTTTGGAGCGTTGTGGGCAGCGAGGAATTCGGTTCAGCCTGGGGATAACAACTTGGCTTCACCTCTCTTTTCTGGTCTTCTTCGGAAGACCGCAAATAACAAAGAGGGATGGGTCAGCTGAGCCTGCATGATGGGCAGGTGATGCTGTACCTGCATCAAGACAACACCCTTGCAAGCACTGCAGTGTTGCTGGGGTAGGGGAGCACACGTGGGAGCCACCCTGCACATCTGTTTGCCTGTGGAAGGCGCTGGGGAGAAGGGATCCCACTCTCCTGGCTTTTATATTTCCCTTCTTTTCTTTGGGCTCTGGACAGGGTTCACCCCCAGCTCTCCTTGCCCTCCAGTCCAGCCCAAATAAACCCACCACTTTCCTCCTCCCTTTCTGCAGAGCCTCCCTTCACTGTCAAACCTAGAGTGAATTTATCCTTTTCCACTCTGAGAGCTGCCTGCAGTTCATTAAATATATTAAAGGTGTTAATGACTTTTTAAAAAAAGACCCAAACTGTCTGATGTTTTTCCAGCTCATTTCCTGCTCCTATCTCCCCAAATCCGGTGGGCAGTAATGACATGTCTGAGGCAGAAAATGGGATTATGATGAACAGAGTGAACAGCGCTGATATGTGGACAACATTAAGCATTTCCAGATTCTTTCCCTTTACCTTTCTCTTCTGCAGGTATCTGTATAAGCACGTGCTCCTTGCATTGAGCTGAACTGTGGCCTCCTGAAGGAAGTCAGAGGACAGATGAAGTAAAGCTTTATGCAAACGGGAATTTTTGCCAGGAAATCACAGTCTATCTGATGTGTTGGATAAAGCCACATTTTCCCCCCTCTGTAAAATGCTGCTGGGGTGGTCATAGCTTGTCCTTCCACAGGCAGATGCTGCAAATACAATATAAGAGAGAGGGTCCATCCAGGACTGCATCTTCCAGACCCAGAAGGTTTGGCATTTTAATAAGCAAAAGAAGGGAGTGGTGAAAAAAAAGGCAAATTCCTGGCTCTGTTTGGCCAGGCAAAAGCCAAGAAGGTTGGGTGATTCACCCAAAGCTCCCCAGCAGAAAGAGGGATTCAACCTAAATATTCCAAGCTGTTGGAATTAAATTTCAAGCTGTGCAACTTTTGCTCCAAAGACACTTCAGAAAGAAAATCAATACTTTCCAGAGGAGGAAAATAGTCAAACCCACCCTCATTTAGTGAGCCTGTATTTTTGTGTATTTTGCAAAGCCTGGAAGTAGGCACCTTCTTGACAACTACAGTACTGAGAGAAGAATAAGATTTTTCTGGAGTTGTGTTTTTCCCTGTGAAATGTGTGTCTGGATGAGGGAGAAAATTATAGAAAACAGCTGGGAGTTTAGCAGAAAAATGTATTGACTATGGTGAGCATATGATTATCAAAGGTTCATAACTCAGACAAATCAAACCCAATTTCTTTCAGAACAATGAGAAGCACTTCTTAACAGCAGCTCTTCCTGGGCTAAATTTCATCTTTTAGAAATTATACCCTGCAAGTACTTCTCATATAACAAAACCAAAAAAAAAAAAGGTTTCTTATACTGTCTTGCCTAATGCAGCCAACCAAACCATCCTTGCTCAAATATTCCAACTATTCAGCTTTGTAGAGACACCCAAACCTGCAAAACTTCAGCTTGCCCAAGAGATGAATACGTGGAAAAATCATGTGTAAATTCAGACACTGGGCTTGGGGGGAGCCACATTCCCTGCCTGGCCAGTCCCAGCTCTCTGCAGGCTCCTGCCCTTGTTCCAGCTCATGGTTATGACTTTCAACTCTTTAGAGAGACAACCATTAAAACCAACATGCCAGTCTGTTTGGCACTGGGCATGTTTGAATGGTGACCCATTTGCCTTCCAGGTACCAGCACAACAAAGAGCAGCAAATGGAGAAACTGGGCAATAAATAGAGAACCAGTGGTGCTGCTCTGTGGGACAGTGGGGATCCAGCTCTGCTGTCCACTTTCTCCAGGGCAAGGAAAAGGGCTTGGGTAATTGGCACACAGACCCTTCCCTGCGGCCAGGCTTCCCCACCACCACAGCCCAAGCCCTATTTTCCCTGCCTGCCCCATATCCTTTAGTTTTACAGGAGTTCAGAGGGAGTGATGGAAGGCCATGCTCAGCCCTGAGCCAACCTGGGGCTGATGGCCAGCTCTGGGGAGGATTTGATGGCCAGCTCTGGGCAGAAGGTGTTGGCCAGCTCAGGGCAGGAGCTGATGGCCAGGCCTGGGCAGAAGGTGATGGCCAGCCCTGGGCAGGAGCTGATGGCCAGCCCTGGGCAGGAACTGATGGCCAGCCCTGGGCAGGATTTGATGGCCAGCTCTGGGCAGGAGGTGATGGCCAGCCCGGGGCAGGAGCTGATGGCCAGCCCTGGGCAGGAGCTGGGTGCTGCACAGCCAGCCTGGAGCAGCAGCAGCTTCACTCTGTTTTTGGTGGTGATTCTTAGGTCATTTCAAAGCTTAGGGATCACAGTCAAAGGACCTCAAACTGCACCAAGGCTGGTAAAAACATGATTGTCAACAAGAAGAAACCACCAGATTTCCCATTGCTCCAGTGGCCAAGGTCCTTTTCAATACATTAACCATGTGTGCAACGTGCCCTGAACGTCATCCTCGTGCTCCCACAAGGACCACGGAGGGGAGTAAAGGCTGAGAGAGCTCAGCTGAACCCCTCAGGGGCAGGAGCACAAGCAATGCTGCTGCGCCCCAGGCTGGTATGTGCTGCACCCTCCACTGGCATGTCAGCCCCCATCCCGTGGTGAGAACCAGGCTGGTCTCAGCCTTCAACACAGTCATTCAGCCAAGCCGTTCCTGGGAGAAAAATTAAGCAAATACCCAAGGCTTGCTGCATCAGGCAAATAAATGACTTGCTGAAATTAAACAAAAATAAGAGATGTTTCTCCCTGCTTTCTTCATCTTCCCCTCTTCCCCTCCCCACGAATACAACCAAGATTACAGTTTTAAAAAGCACTTTCTCTTAAATGTGGGAGGAAGATTGCCTGAGCTCTCATGCGTTCACTGCTATATTGTATTGTTGCTGCTTTTAACATGTTTCGCTCAGTTAAATAGTAACTGATGACAGCTACACACTTAAATCCTTTGGTGTTTTTATCATGGATTTTATATATATCTCTTATAAAGAACAGCACAGTGCAAGGCCTCTTACCATATCAAAAACAACAAAAAAGCCCCCTATTTTTGTGTGAGGTATCAAAGCAATAATGCGTGCCCGTGCAGCAGAGCCAGCCTATCAGAGGTTTATCAGGTTTTATTGGCCTTGGGCAACTCTGCACATGACGGTCTTTAGAGTGACATGGAATTTATTAAACTTTTCCACAGCCTGACACTCTTCTCCCAGCTCGTCCCCACCCCCAAGCTCTTTTCTTTTGAAAAATGATTTCTGCCAATCTTGTGCTTTTAACATTTTTTTCCCCCTCTATTCCCCCTTCCCCCTGCCTTTTTCTCCCCTTTATTTATTTTTTTTTTAATCGCTGCTTTCTGGAGTATGACTCCTCAAGCATCTGTTTAAAGAACACCATTAAGGTCCCACCGTAACAACGATAACAAAAAAAAAAACCACACCAAAGCCCGCAGAGAGAGAAGCAGAGCAGCAGCCACGCAGCCCATTACTGCCTGGTTCAGCCTTATTGCACTACATTACTCGATATGACAAGCTCTGCATACATATCGCACACACCAAGGGGTTGTTTCCCTTTTCCTGGACAGCCCAATTTAGGCTTTGTTTGGTGCCCTGCAATACATTTCAGCTTTCAGACAATAGCCCGTCTCCTTCAGCTGCCTGTCCCTCCATAACCCGGTGCCGACAAAGCGTCGCCTTCACTTGCCACTTCCCATCACCGGAGAGGACCCTCCGGGTGATGCCAGCCCGTGCTGGGAGGGTGAAGGCACTGCTGGGGTTTCCGTCAGGCTGCAGTGCCCTTCCTCTTTTCCCTGTCTCCCCAAATTCCAGGTTTTCAGCATCTCCAGCAGCCTGAGCCTCTGGCCGTGTGTTGGGGTGTTCCACACGTGCAGCGGGCGGGACTGTCCACGCACACCAGTCCCACTTCAGGGGTGTATTTACAAGCCTGCTTGTTCCCATCTCCCTTCGTGGAGAAGGAAGGGAGCACATCCAAAATCCAGCTGCAGGCTGGAACAAGCTGCAGGCTCTGCTCAGCTGGGGGGTTGGTGCTTCTGCTTTGCTGTTCCCAGGGGCGAGGACTTTGCTTCTGACCTTCTGCTTGGCTCCAACCTGGAGCCGCTTCCCCAACATAAGAAGGACGTGGAGCTGCTGGAGCAAGTCCAGAGGAGGACACCAAGATGCTCCAAGGGCTGGAGCCCCTCTGCTCTGGAGACAGGCTGGGAGAGCTGGGGTTGTTCAGCCTGGAGAAGAGAAGGCTCCAGCAAGACCTTAGAGCCCCTTCCAGTGCTTAAAGGGGCTCCAGGAGAGCTGGAGAGGGATGTTTGACAAGGGCCTGGAGTAACAGGACAAGGAGGAATGGCTTTAAACCGAAAACACTGCTTACCTCCTCTTAAATCTTATACTCAATCTTTGGCATTATCATCATCTCCCCATGTTAGTTATTACCCCTTATGACCAGCAATATGCTAACTGCTGCACAGCTCTTTGTAGGTCCTGCCCTAATCAGATGGCAATCTAATTTCTAAATATTATCCTTAGAAAGAAGTACATTCCCTAAGCAGAGTGCACTGCACACACTGCCCTTGCACCTTACATCTCCAGCCGCTGGGAAAGGAGACCCACTCAGGGCTGCGTCTTGATGCTGACATCTTCCCTAAAAGAGATTTCCCCATCCCTTCTCTCTCAGGGGAGCTCCTTAGCACTGCCTGTGCAACCAAGCCAGCTGTTGGCAGGAGGAGAACAGGGCACAGGGAGATGTTTCCTCTGGAAAACACTGAGAAACCGGTTTGCTCATCCGGGAGGCAGCAGGAGGCCCAGCCTGGGCTCAGGCTCACTGCTCAGACACCAGCAATTCACTGGTTTCTCTGCTGTTTGCCAGCAGGCCCCAAGCCCAGGGAGCACTGGGGACACTGGTCAGAGGGCAGGTACTGAGCCCTGGGGACACAGGGCAGCAGGGCAGGTACTGAGCCCTGGGGACACAGGTCAGCAGGGCAGGTACTGAGCCCTGGGGACACAGGTCAGCAGGGCAGGTACTGCATCCTCTCAGCTCAGGGTGCTCCTGGTACCTGCTGGTCCGTACTGGCCCTGGATGGGGCTTGGTACTGGCCCTAAGCCCTGAGATGAGTCAGGGTGTGGGGGACTGACATTACCTGGGGAAAACATCAGGAATTATATTTCCATTAACAATCTTGCTGGCTTCCAAGGGTGGATCCTGCCTCCCCCCACTCCAGACACAGAGAAGTATCTATATCCGTACTCATCAGCACAAGTGCCTTTAGGAAAATGAGCACTTTTAAAGCACAATCCATCTGACCTATTTTCTGACATGCACCTCAGGATGAGCTGAATTGTGCACCAGCACTGCCTGGCAGCTGCACAGGGAATCTGGATGGAAAGTTCAGCTGAAGACCCGGGTGTTGTAACCCAGGAATCCATCTCAGCTTCTACACACAACCCACTGCCAAAATCTTATTTACTGCTGTCATGCTCTTCCACTAAAATCCAGGTGGCTCACCTCGCAACACTTCACTCGCCTGCTTCTCATGAGATGGTGATGCTTAGAGACAAAGCACACCTTGAGGGTGACTGGCCAAGATGAAAAAGAGAGAGCTGAGAGAGGGAATAGATGATGGTGTGCAAGCCTGGAGCCACAGAGGAATTCACCTCATGTGATGTCATCCCTGTGCTGGGGTTGCAAGTCCAGAACATGAATCCAAAGAGCAATGCAGCCCTTAGCTGACCTGAAGCAGTTATTCCCAAATAAATGCTCCAGGTATGAAGACCACAGCCCCCTTTGAATCAAAAAGCAAATGCACAAGTGACAGTAAGTGACAACCTAGAGCTGCAGAATCTGCATGAGGCCATAAAGCAGAAGATACTCCTGAGAGCTCATCTTCCTGCAGAAGAAAACATACAGCGCTCAACTGGGTAGCTGAGCGAAAAGAGAAATACATAAAGCAGCGTCATTAGGATGTAAATAAGTCCAAGGAGCCAGCACACTGCTGTCTAGCAGCAGCTTCAAATGAAGAGCTCACATTTTTCACCAAGCTACAAAACAAAATTGGTAGGATAGAAAATAACCTCCCGTATTTGTGCCATTTCCATGGATTCCTGAGTTTGACAGCAGCAAGCAGAGAAACAACCCTTCCTGGCAGGAAAATGAGTGCTGCTCCCTGGCAGGCCTTAATGACACTTTGCAGTGCCCGTGTCACATGGATGCTTTCCTGCCCAGGCCAGTCCCTGTCTATGCAGCGCTGTGACTTTTCTCCCAGTGTTACATTTCCGTGATTGAAATAGGGCACTAATGGAACAGCCACACATTTAGTACAGTAGGTTTATGTCTGAAATGCTTTTATCAAACAGAAAGGAGCTGTGGCTGCTTCTGGGTGGGATCTGTGGGTGCTTTGGGTGCCCCGAGGACCCTGGGACCGGGAGCAGAGCCTTGCACGTGCCCCCTCCAGCACTGCAGAGGCACATCTGAGCACGCAGAGGGTCCTGTGCCTGTGCATTCTGACTGAATGCCGGTGTTACTCCCAGAGCAGGGGCTGCTGGATGGTGGGATCTTCCCTCCAAGCCCTGGGGCCACCCCTCTGTCCCTGCTGGGGTGTGGACAGCCACATCCTTCAAGTACAGGGACGCCAGCCTGGACAGGCACCAGCTGGGCAGGCTGTAGAGCCTGCAAGGAAGGGCAGATTTGCCTGGAGAGGGACTGTTCAAGGTCTCTGGCTCTGCTAAGGGGTTACTAATTAAGCCTGTAAGTGGCACGCAGAAAAGCAGACAAAGGGGCTGGTTCTGCCTGCACAGGGTTGCTCTGTTCTGGAGCTCTTTGCCCAAAGAGGCTGCACATGCTGAGACCATTCACCATTTCAGGGGAGATGGGATGTTTAATGCAACCTGAACACATAAAGAGGAGTTCAGGTGGACCAAGGAGAAGGGAAATCACAGCTACATTGCAATGACCTAGCAGAGGCAATGCCTGGGAACGGGCTGGACTTGACTCATTGATGCATCCTAAGGAAATGGAGGTTCCCTCAAGATCCTCGTGGAAGTCTCAGCCCAAACCATGGATGACATCTGCCCCAGCTTTTCCCACCTCCTTCCTGCAGCCCTGTCCCATGGGGGTGGGAACTGCCTGCCTCTGTTGAGCCTTTTGCAATATCCCCTCCCAGCCCCCTGCCAGGAGCTGGAGTATCAGAGACTGCACTGCCTTGATGTTTAACAGATCTCTCCCCACTATGCATTTCCTTTATTAAATAAAGAAATAAACCAGCATCTCTTTGCCCTGGAGAAGCTTTCAATAAGACGGATAAATATATATAATTAGCCAAGGAGAGAGCAAACTCCAGTGAATACAATACACCCTGTGAGACAACCCTCCATTAAAAGCCTCCTTGTTTAAACTTCAATATTTTAGCAATAGTGACAAAGAAACATAGAGAAGAGCATTTATTTTTCACTTTTCATTTAATCCCATCAAAGGAGTTGATCAGATAACTCCCTGCCAATTTGTCATGCCTTGGATATCCCATCCCCTCTCCCAAAAATCAGGTTTTCCCAGTTTTTCTTTCTAAGCTAGAGCCTAAAAATCCCTAGCAGAGATTTCCTGCATGTACAATCTGCAAAGTCTTTCCTTGACCTCCTCATTTTACTGGGCTGCCTTGGAGGATGGACAGCCATGGGGCTGAATCCCTGAGGCACAGCATCCTACCTGGAGGTGTGACACAGGAACGGTGACGTTATCATAGAGTCATAGAATCATAGAATTGATTGGGTTGGAAAAGACCCCCGAGATCATCAAGTCCAACCCTTGGTCCAACTCCAGTCAGTTTACTAGATCATGGCACTCAGTGCCATGTCCAATCTCAGTTTAAAAACCTCCAGGGACGGTGAATCCCCCACCTCTCTGGGCAGGCCATTCCAATGCCTGAGCACTCTCTCTGTAAAGAATTTTTTTCTAATATCCAACTTAAATTTCCCCTGGAAGAGCTGAAGCCCGCGCCCCCTTGTCCTATTGCTGAGTGCCTGGGAGAAGAGACCAACCCCCACCTGGCTATAACCTCCCTTCAGGTGGTTATAGAGGGTGAGGAGGTCACCTCTGAGCTTCCTCTTCTCCAGACACTCACACAAGGGAGCACAAGGCTGGCAGAAGGGACTTGGCCAACTACCTGCACAGGCTGACATGGTCCGTATGATGCTCTCAGGGACATGGAGTGACTCTTTGGGATTGTCCTGTGCAAGGCTAAGGGTTGGACTTGATGATCCCTGTGGGGTCTCTTCTGACTCCACATGTTCTGTGATTCCATGAGATATCCATATTTATGTACCCATTTTGCTGATCTGCTGTTCCAGCTTGGCCAGCTGCCACCAAACCAGCCACATTAAGCAGAGCAGGGAATAAAAATTTTTTTTGGAGTCTAACATGACAGTCCTGCCACATTTTCAGAGGACAGACCACAGGTAAGGCTCATGTCTGTGCAGTCTCAGTGCACACAGCCCTCATCAATCCTTTCTTGCCCAGTCCTGGATCTGCTGTATATAGAGAAAAAGGCAATTTATGACATTTTAAGATCTCTATATAATCTCTAAGGGGATTATAATGACCCTAATGAAACAGAAGGATTAAGCCAAATACCCAGTATCCAAATAGTGGATCAACTGCAATCCAGAATCAGCACCCCTCCTCTTTTGTCTTAGTATCTTTATCAAGTAAAAAATGAACCAAACATGGCATAAAACACTAAGCCCTTATTAGCTGGATTTCTGGTTTAATTTGGTTTACATTCTGAAGGATTTTCACAACGTTGCACTGAAAATACTGCCATTTCCACCATGGTTTACAATTGTTACACTATCGCACAATTACCTGTCATTACAATCAAATTTATATCAGGACAAGAAAATGATTCCTCAGAAATTAAACAGCACTCCCTGGTGGGATAATTCCTCCTCCTGAACTTTCCAATAATGAAAACTGTAAGTAAATTTGCTGTAATTCAGACCACAAAAGACCTTCTACTGTTAAACCAAATTCGAAGGTTTTTGCTAGGACAATGACTTGACGTTCAGCAAAAAATTCCCAAAGGTACCCAAAGCTGTAAGTGGGTTCCTAGACAGGGCTGCAACACCCCTGAGGGAGTCAGGCTCAAAAATCAGACAGCTGAGGTATTTCTGTGAATTCCTTCAAAGCTTATAAAGTGAACGGCCTTTTGCAACTTCAGGCAAAGAACTGCCTTTGAAAACCTGCCTGTGCGTGTCATCAGGTGTGACTGGAATCCCAGGTGTGGGTTTTCCTGGTCACATCTCCAGGTCTGGCTCTCGGGTGCCGATGGACACAGGGCCAGCCTGGCCTGAGGCTCATGGTCAGCTGGGTGCCCAGCACTCTCAGGACACACTTGGTCAAAACACACGCAAGACAATGAGACCTGGAATGTTTCAGTGAGGAACACCCTTTGTAGCCTGGCTAGGGGTTTATAAACTCCATCATTTCCCCCTGCTGAAATGAATGCAATGCCTGATCCTCTAATGGCCATTTTCCCATAGGGATTTTGCACTGGATAAACACCTAAATGGTGTTTACCTTCAGAGAGAGATTCATGTCATGAGCTTTGAAAGTTACACGCTTGATTTCAACCTGGACTTGAAATTTTCCTTTAAAATCCAGAGAAATAAGAATCCCTCCGGAGTAATCATTCTGATTTATTTCTGACTGGGATGAATTGCCCTGTTCCTCCCCATGGCTAAAGGCAGCCTACACAACCAGCTCACCTTAATGGCCAAGCTGCTAAGTCAAAGCAGATGGATGCAGACTAAGGAGTCAAAAAAAGGATATTACCCCAGCCTGGAATGAGTCTAAAAAGAGTGGGTTTACCTCTGAGACAAACCCAGCTGTGGCCCCAGAAGCTTTTTAGGAAGAAAGCTCAAAGGCTACCCAAGGTTTCACAATTTCTTCCTCTGGAGCAGAACTTCTTGCACTGAAAGCAGAGCTCCTCTGCACGGGGAACAATTTGGGGCAGCCCAAACCTAGAGCAAACCAGAAACTGAGACTCACTGCAAAACCCACCACTTCTGCTTCAGACACTCAGCACACATCCCTGCCCTGGCTTTCTCTGGCAGAAACACAGAATAAACATTGTATTTAAAACATTTAAATAACAATAAAAAACCCCCCAAAACCTCTAACCCCTACCAAAACAAGACACTCCATTGCACACACTTCTTCCCCTGGGGAGATGGGGAGTGGACAAAAATAAAACCCTGTGTGAGAACTGCTGGTCACACCACTCAGGGGGCTGCAGGAAGGGCCTGTGGTGAACCATCCTGCAGCTTCTGCACTGAGCCATCCCGTCAGGGTTTGTGCACGTGTGTGCACGTGTGTAGGGACGCTGCCTGCACATACGTCCGTAGCACAGCCTGTTTATGGCACATCATCCAGGCAGTCCAGCTGGATCCCCTCTCACAGAGGGACTCGGTACCCGGGGAGAGTTGTGTTCTCTCAGCATCCCAGTGACTCCTCTGGGCTCCACCTGCACGCTGGGGCAGGAGCAGACCCTTCTCTGACACTGCAGAATTAGAGCAAACCTCCTAATCCCCAGCACGGCAAAGAAGGTCACACCAAGCAAAGAAGGTCACGCCAAGCAAAGAGGGTCACACCAAGCAAAGAAGGTCGCACCAAGCAAAGAAGGTCACGCCAAGCAAAGAAGGTCATACCAAGCAAAGAAGGTCATGCCAAGCAAAGAAGGTCGCACCAAGCAAAAAAGGTTACACCAAGCAAAGAAGGTCACGCCAAGCGTTTTGGGTCAGACCAGTTCACACCTGGCCTTTGAACCTCCTGCAGCACTGGGTGGGGTGGCAGTGTGGGTGGGTGGCTGTGTCACACCAGTGGCCCCAGGGCAGCCCCCAGGCCCCGGGGAGAGCTGCCAGGGCAGAGAGGAGATCAGATAACCACAGCAAGGGCTCCACCAGCTTCATAATCCACCTGCCTTTCATCCCCCACTGGTAGCGTGCAGCCGCCTGCCACTGCACTGGCACAGAGCCTCCATCCCGAGCCTTCTTCCCTCCTCATCCTCGAGCAGGACCATCTCGGGGGTTTCATGGCCATAGCACCCAGGTTCTGAGTGGCTTCACGTGTGTTGGACACGCAGCACTGCATCTGGTACCTGTACAGCACCTGTACCCTTGTCCTGCTGTGCCCCCACTGCCACCCTCTGAGCACCTCCTGCAGCCCCACCCAGCCCTTGCAGCATCAGTGCACCCAAAACAACTCCACCACCACCACTAACGAGGTGCTCTTTGGCCCAACGAGGTGGAGGTGTCTTGGAGAGAGCGGATGCCTGTGTTCCCCCTCACATCTTAATTCAGCTGCAGCTCTGGAGTGCCAGGGGAATGTCAAAAGCCCTGCTGGTAGAGATGCTCCAGGGTGTTTGTGTCCTTCGTGGTCTTATCTCCTCTCCACCGGTGGAGCTGAGATGCTCTGGGTACCCAGGTCCCCTTCCAGGCCTCCCTGAGTGCTGTTAACCCCCCTGCCCACCCCAGGGCTGCAGGCAAGTCCTGGCAGCCACCAGCATGGGAAATACGTGTCCTGTAGACCACGCTCCACCCCTTGCTGCTCACTCCCATCAGGTGCTCCCTGGTCTCTGTCTCACAAGAGAAGGCGACTACCAGCCCCTGATTTACCTCCTCCGTGCCATTTACTACCTCCGTTTTTATGTGCATGGATCATATCCCCTCATATTTATCTCATCTTCAAAATAGATGTTCCCCCTCATCCTTCAGTCTCTGCTCATCTGCAAGTCTTTCAGTGTCTCCAATAATTTTTGTTGCCTATCTCTTGACCCCTTCTATTCCTGCTGTATCTTTTTGAGATGTATTGACTAGAAATGAACACGCTGTTCCAGGCAGGAGCACAGCACTGATTTATGTGTTGGCATTACAATACTCTCAGCAATATTTTTAATCCCATTCTTCCTCACATTTTCTTTGCCTGCCTGGTGGTGTCTGTACAGAGCGAGTAGACATGTGCACGTGGATGTGGAGAACAGAGATTTGCACATCCCTGTTGATGTCTCTCTCCTCTTCCCAAACATTTACAGCTAATTTCGACCTCATCGCGCTCCCAGTGCCCCTTCCCACCTGCAGTACCCTTGTTTATCCCCTCTGCTCACCAGCACACTGCCCAGCCCTCCAGCTTTGTCAGAGCAAACCCTTGTGAGGTTTTCCATCTCTTCTCCTGACTAACCCAAAGTTTCCTCAGGCACTTGCAAGTTTTTCTATTCATCCGTTCACCTTTTTTTTTTCCCAGCTCATGAACAAATATATTATGTAGCACTACGTCCCATTCACACCCCTATGGCATCCTGCTGGTAAAACTTGAGTAAAATTTCTTTTTCTTGTTGGCTTCCAGGTGGTTCCTCCTCGCAGCAGCAGCAGCAGCCCCTTCTCCCAGTGCCCCCATAGGCTCACCTTCAGCCCGGGCTGCACAAAGGGCACTGGTATTTCCCCCGGGGAGCCCACAAAGAGGAGCCTGAAAAGCTTTTCCTTCCTCCCTGGGATAAAAGATTTGAGATAGAACAAAGGCAAAGGATGGGAAAGGCGGTGGGACACACTGCCCTGAGGCTCTCCAGCTTGCTTGGAGAACACCACCACGGCAATAAAGCCCAGGAGAAAGGATCACAGACATCTGGGGCTAAATAAATCCACTCTCCAAGGAAAGTCCTTCAATGCAGCCACCGATCACATCTCCAGGCTTGGGCAGCATATGCACGACCACACCACCATCCACTCTCCTGGCCAGCCTTCTGGGCAAAGCTGGGAGCAGAACTGGCTGCTGGAGACACATCTCCACGCCAAGCTCTCTGCATGTTTCCAAGAATTGAAAACGTGTTTCCCCCTCACCAGACATGTTTCTATTCAAATCAGTATCAGCCATTCTGCAAGATATTTGCCTTCCTGCATTTATTTTCCAATAACAAAGCTGTCCTCAGCTCTTTAGAGCTGGTATTTTTATTTTATTTAGTTAATATTTTTAAACATTACTACTGCTATAATAAATGTTAACTATTTGTGCAGAGCTCTCAGTGCCTTGGCAGGGGCTTTTATATGTGCAAAATAACAGCAAATCATAATAAATAATAATAATAAATTATTATGGTTGATTACAAGGGAATGTGCTACATTTTTATAAGCCCTAGACCACCTACAGCTCACAAAATATAATGGGAAACATTAAGCCTTTAACTGGTTTTATACATTCCCTTCCCCCGCTTCCACTCCCCATGTTCTGTAATAGATTTACAAACAGTGTAAGGGGAGGGGGGGAGGAAAATCTTCCCTTATAAGAATAGCATCAAAATTCTCCTCAGCTTTCCAGCTGCTGAGTGTTTCTGAAGCCTTCAGTGAAATGCAATTAGTATCTTTTACCGCCTGCCTTCTGGGGATACTGACATTATTATCTTATTGCAGTTTCACCTTGACATGCAGATCACAAGGCAGCGAGCTGGATTCTGTCTCCAGACGCCTTGAATTGTGGCATTGCCCCAGCTGGCTCAGCGAGTCGAGAAAGGAGAAGGAGGGAAAAAAAGGAGAGAAGAGCCATTTTCTCATCCTGTGAATCTCAGCTTTGGGGGGGGGGAAAAAACCAAAAAAGGCATAAATAAATACTGGGAAATAAATGGGAGCCGTGGGGAAAAAAACCCCGTGTACTCCTTAGCTCCAGGGAGGATGGGGATGGCCAAAGGGGGATCTGTTCTGTGCCAGCCTGGAGCTGCCAGAGCAGGGCTGGGCTTCCAGCAGGACCCACTGCCCTCCCCTCCAACCCCCAGCAGGTTTCAATTCCATATGGACGCTGTCCCAGATCTCTGCATTTCGCTGCAGAAGGGGAAAGGAAAAAAAAAGAAAGAAAAGGAAGGAAAAGAGAGGAGGAAAAGCCCATCATCAGAACCACGTTGCATCTTCTCAGGAATGCTCGGAGGGACACACGTGCCCCTCTGTGTCTGCCCAGGGAGGTCTGGCCCCATGCCATGCTGAGCCATCCTTTGGGGACACGTCTCTACTCTGCGGCGTTTTCTCATCGGCAAAACGCCACATTAACCTTCAGATCGCACAGCCTGAAAGAAGGAGCTTTTCTCTTTCTTCCAGGCAGCATTTCTCCAGCCTTCAGAGCAGTTTTGGGGAAGCCCTGGGCCTGGGTCTCCCTGCCCCTGCAGCGTTTGGGGTGGGGAGCACCAGCTTGAAACCTGCCTTGGAAACAACTAGACGGGTGAAATGGGGGGCATTTTGTAGCCCACTCCCATGGGCATGGTCTCCTCTTAACACAAAACTTGGAGCCAAATCATTCCATTGACTTCCTATATTCTTGAATTAAACCAATAACTGGTGTTAATCTTATTGAACACTGATGTACCCATTATCACAGCTAAAAGGAGTATTTAGCTGGAATGCAACTCAGTGGGTGGAGGGAATCTGGCTGGCTTCACCTTCCACAGGTCTGACCCTGAGCAAACCTGATGACCCTTGTGCTTGTCAGAGGAGACACAGATGGAGATGTGGTTCAGGTGCAAAACCTACACTGGAGCTGCAGAAATTGTGGTGTTACAAATGGAATCAGTGGGAAATCCAACCTGTCCCCTGCCTTTCTTCAGCCCATTCTTCTCTCTTATTACTCTTAATTAATACTAATTCTCTGCATTCAACTCTAATGGTCTCATACCCCTGAGAAACCATTATGTGATAATGTTCATGTATTCAGATCTCTCTACCCCGAGAGGGATGACACAGAAAGCCTCGGAGGATTCACACCCAGGAACATCCCTCCAGAATTGCCTTTCTCATCTGAGTTCTGGTCTTTTTAATTCCAGGGGGAAATTTTTAATTCCCGTGCTCCATCCCTCTAATCATCCTGGTGGCCCTCCTCTGGACTTGCAGGGAGGGCTGGAACTACCTGACCTTTAAATTCCCTTCCAACCCAAACCATTCTGTGATTCTATGAAATGGGAAGAGAACATTTCCTGGTACTTGGGTACCTTCCAGTTCCCTCCCCCTCAAACCCCACCATCCCCAGAGAGGTGCAAAAACAGGGCTGACAAACACGCAGAGCATTTCCAACCTCCCACTGCCCCTCCTGAACTTCTCCTGCTCCTGGCCCACCTGCTGACATGAGATTGGCCCTGCAAAACCCAACTCAGAGGTTTGTAAGTACCCAAGCATCACCCCAGCTCCCTTTATCTGCCATCTAATGATGGTTGCTGACAAATAATCATGATTGTCCGATCTATAGGACTCTCATTTATCCATACAAGTGGGTCTGGGGTCTTAAAAGAAGTTGCCATGCAAGGAAATCTCACTGTCTCTTGGAGCACTGGTAATTTTTTCTTTTTTTATTTAAAAATATTTGGAAAGAAAGGACAGTTAAGTGAAGAAACAAATACTAAATAAACCTCCTTGTTTTTCTGATGCTAAACTGGCACAGGCAGCTTGTACAAATGAGTGATTCCAGAGAGAAACTGGCTAATTTCCAAGGGAATAGGGAGAGAGGGAAGAGAGGAGCAACAGTAATTTACAGCTTAACCCATTTGTATTTTCTCTTTACAGCTCTCGTCTGGATTACAGAATGCAAATAATTTGTCGTATTTTATTGGCAAACCCTTTCTGTGCTTTGGTGTCTGAAATTTCTGGAACCTTCCAAAATCCCCGTTTTGTGGCTGAGGGGCTGCCTCCATCATGGTCTTACTTCAAAAGGCGAATGTCCCTCCAAAACCAGAGTGGGCACCTTCACCTTCCCACCACCACAGCACAGACCCCATCTCTCACTGGCACCATCACACAGACCTCCTGAACTATTGTTTTCTGCTCTTGTTGTCATCATCATGTGAATGCAACACGAATGTAAAAGGACACAGCTGGTAGTTGAGACTGTTACTTTCAAGATGCTAGGAGAGGATCAAATGAAGGAGAAAATTAAATTAAAAAAGCAGCACTTAATTATGTAGGCTGCTTTTGTACTCACTCCTTCCTCTATGTAGTAGTTTCCACCTGAAAATCTTTAAGTGCTTTAGAGCTGATAATTAAATCTGGGAACTACTGCAGAGAAGGATGCAAGGGAAAGCACATGCAGTTCACTTGATCTTGTTTGTTTGATTATACCTTAACTTTGGATCTCTCCAGACCTCTGCTCTGCCAGGACATTCCTTGCAAGTTAACCCAAGGTCTGTGCAAATGCTTGCAAAGATGTTCCTCAGTGAGGGAGTCTGTTAAAAGGGGAGTTGCACACTGGATGAGGTGGGAGCAGGATGTGTGGATGGTTCTCCTGGGCACCCACAGTGCCAGGGCCAGGTAAAGTGCTCTGGGGCACCCCCAGTGCCAGGGACCTCCCTTCTCTGGGCATCCAGCAGAAAAGTGCTACTCCCCAGCATTTACTGTGTCCCACAGGGACTGAACCATTGTGGCTGAAAACCTGGCAAGGCAATTTCAGCTTGGAAAACCATAACACCTCCATCCCTCCATTCGGGATGTTGGAAACCAGTATCTAGATCAGACTACCGAAATGGGGCCCACCAAGAGCCAAGCTCATCCCCCATGGAAGCAATCCATGCAGGATGATCCTCAGAAATGCCCATGATCATATCGACACGGGGCTTGGTAACACCCCTGTTCCAGCACACAGGCTGGTCACACCTGAGCCTCTCACCCTTGAGCTGAGCACCTCTTGGGGCCAAACACTTCCCATCAGGGAGGTCTCCTCTCCTCTCCTCTCCTCTCCTCTCCTCTCCTCTCCT
>VWZG01003565.1:693357-718235 GCA_013396735.1 Grallaria varia
TCCTCTCCTCTCCTCCCCTCTCCTCTCCTCTCCTCTCCTCTCTCAGGGTGGATCTTCAGCAGCCCCAGAGCTGGGACCTACCCTGCCAGGACAGCCCTTTCCCAGGCTCTGTGTCATCAGCACATTGCTTCCGAAAAGACTGGCTCCGTGGCGTTCAAGAAGCTGCTGAAGAGCAGCTTCAGCATAATATGGTTTAGGGTGTTATTTTCGGAGAGCGATGAAAGCACAGGGCGATGCTCACCTGGCAATCAAAAGCATTAGCAGGAGTTCTGGCAGTGGATCCCAGAGATGACGAAAATGAAAAGGTCCTTGAAAGCGTAATCAGAGATCTGGTTGGCACAGATGCTTTTGCAACACCCAGCCAGCTGTAAAGAGGGGGATCTTCTGGGAAAGTGCTGTTTCATGGCATGAGAAATCCCAGCTCGTGTTTTCAGACCTCCTGATATGAAATCATGCTGGTTTCCCCTGGATTGCTGCTCATGCAGGAGCCTCTCGGGAGGCAGAGATGGAGAGAACACCAAGGTACCTGTCCCTCCTCCTGTGATGGATCAGGTGGTGCTCTGCACCTCCCTGAGAGCTGGGGAATCAGCAGGGCTGGCGCCTGAGCTCACGGAGGACACAAAGTGAAGGAGGGAGGACCCACTGCACAGTGTGGATGTGACAACCACCCCAGCTGCAGGACCCCTGCCCATGGGATCAGCAGCTGAAAGGATTCAGTAGCCCCAGTATTCTCTAACAGCAAGGAAATACTTTAGGAGTCGACAGATACTCAATATTTTTAATAGCCCAGGAAGGTTCTGTGGTTTTACATTTTGTGTTGGACACCAAAGGCCTGATTATTTTTTTCCCCCTATTTATTCCAAGTAAAGCAGGAGTAACCCAGCAGCACCAGCTGAGCTGGTCAGGAAAGTGCTTCTCTGTGCCATAAAAATGCTCACACATTGAGACAAAAGCCAACACTTCAATTTTGTGTGTAAAACAAAATGTAAAACAAAATATAAAACTGGAGGGAAGAGAAAAGAGCAACTAGTATCGCTAATGAGAGCCTTTGTAAGCTTTTAAAACATGACTATAATATATTTAAAATCTGACTGTGGAGAAGAAAATCTGGAATGGGCTACAAGTATCAGAACAGGTGTTGTTCCTCCTCCCTTCAGAGAAAAGTTTTGCCACCCGTTTTGAAATAAATTTCGCTGAGCTCGATGCAATTCTATAAAAAACCCCAGGTGAATTGAAACAACCTTTTCCCCTGGAACCAAACCTCTGGCTGGGAACCAAACCTCACGTTGGGAACTAAATCCCAGGCTGGGAACCAAACTCCAGGTTGGGAACCAAACCTCAGCTTGGGAACTAAATCTCAGGTTGGGAACCAAATCTCAGGTTGGGAACCAAACCTCAGGTTGGGAACCAACCCCCAGGGGGTGAACCAAACCTCAGGTTGGGAACTAAATCTCAGGCTGGGAACCAAACTCCAGGTTGGGAACCAAACCTCAGGTTGGGAACCAAATCTCAGGGGGTGAACCAAACCTCAGGGGGTGAATCAAACCTCAGGGGGTGAACCAAACCTCAGGTTGAGAAGCAAACCCCAGGCTTCTTCATCCCAAGCAGGAAATCTGCCCACCAACTGATTGCAGGGAGGGTGGATGGCCCTGGCTGAAGCCTTGCAAAAGCAAGTTCTCCATCCTCCTTCGCAGGAGGGGTTTCTGCTGGAGCTGGTGCAGATGTTGTCCTCCAGCCCAGCCGGATGTGACTCCAGAGAAACCACGTTTCCCAGTGCCGGGGGTTCCTGCCCCACGTGGCCCCGAGCCATTGGCGGGGCGGGCAGCTCGGGCAGGTCTCTCCTGTGTCTCCACGATGATATTCGATAATATTTGCGCTACTCGGCTTTGAGCTGGTAACACGACCCATGATTTGAAGCCCTCGTGACCGCCAGCAAAGAGAGTGTGAGAAACAGAGTCCCAAGCCCAAATGGGGTTTTGAATAAGAGTTTATTATATGGTAAAAGCAAACCAGCGNGGAAATAGGCAGGGCGTATTTGCCGGGGCGTTCGGCATTTGCTGCGGAGGTTTCACTCTTTCTCCACCCAGGATACCAGGGAAGAAAAACACAGACAGCAAAGATTTAATCATTCCCATGCTTAAAGACAATACGCTTTTCCAAGCCCAGCAGCACCACCTCGGGAGGCGTTTTCATGCAATTACAGCTCCCGTTCCGCAGCGCTGCCCCGAAGCGCCCCTTTTGCCCCGCCGCAAAGAGCCACGGAGCGCATCGGAGCGGGGCCGGCCCTGCAATTTCCACTTCTCCGACGAGGCCGAGCCGCCGTGGCGCTCCCGGGACTCTCTTGCGATCTTAAGGGCGATAGATAAAAATAACTCCCGCTCCATTGTTCTGCTATTTATACCCCGAAAAGCCAACGGGGTCCGGGCGGCCGAGCCCCGGGGCCGTGCGGGGCTCCGTGACCCCGCTCCGCCCGCCCGCCCGCCCGAGGAGGTGCCGCGGCGGGAGGAGCGCGGGGCAGAGGAAATCAGGCGCTTTGGAAGATAAAGAGGCTTTTCAAAAAGCCCAAAGGGCAGTTCAGCGCCGAGCTCGCAGGGTAAAGAGCCCCATTTGGGCCATTGTGTCGCCGGTGGCAGGCAGGGCAGCGACAAAGGGCGGAGCGAGCCCCCGGCGGGGGGCTGCGATGGGGAAGGAGCCGGCGATCGGCTCCGCGGCGCGGGGCTCGGCGGGCACAATGGAGGGAAAATCCCCATCCACAGGGACAGATGGCTCCGAATACAGATGCAAAGCGACCCTCACCTCGAGGCCATCAAAGGACCCAGCCTTTGCAGACCGAAAGTCTGGAAGAGAATGGGGCTTTTCAAGGGACATCAAAATTGAATTTCCTCCTTGTCATGCAGCAGCCGCTGGAAACAAGACTGATGGGCCAAACCTAGCTTTGTAAAATGCCCCCGATTTACTAAGCGAGGCTTTTACATGATCCTTTTGGCAGGGAAACATCTTATTCGGTGGGTTTAGCGCGGCAAAAGGCGCCCGAAGGTGGTAAAGCCTCAGCGCGAGGAGCAGCATCTCCTCAGCCTGGCTGGGAGCAGCTCCGTGCCCGCTCCTGCGCAGCGACCCCGCGGAGCAGCATCCGGGGGGACACCGTGACCAGCCGGCTGTCCCCGCGGGGCTCGCTGGGAAGAACACATCCCCAGGGCGAGAATCGGGCAGGAAAATTCATTTTCAGAACGAGAAAATATGCTTGGCTGATACAAATACCGCTCAGAATGAAGGGAGGAGCACTGCTCATTTACTTTGAAATTTTCCATTAACTACTGCACGCTAATTATCTACCTTTCTGGTTTGGAGGTTTTGTTTTTTGTTTGGCGCTTTTTTTTTTTCCCCCACTGGAAAATTTTGTTCATCTTGAAGCCAAATATATGCCAAGAAAATCCTGCCACCCACTGCATTTATGATCAAAATAATCATTCCTTTTGATAAGTTCCGGCAGTTACAATGGCCTAGAGAAAATGTGCTCAGTGAACATCACTCACTGCTGAATACTTTGCTCACTTCTTCCCTCAAATCGCTGATGTCTTTTTTAAAAACTTGTACAAGCAGGGTACTTTTTAATAGGGTAATTTGTACTACAAACTCCTGAAAACAAGTTTTGATTTTATACCTTTTTTTTTTTTTTGTGATTCCTAAAGCCATAGTTTTGAAACACATACAGACAAAAGTTCTGTGAGGATTTTATTTCTGTGTGTCCAAATTGCTCACTAGAGAGCCAAAAGTCGCTCTTTGCCTCTCAGTCAAGGTCTGAGTAAAGATTAGACCCTTGCACAGATAATCAGACTTGTCAAGTTATTCCACAAAAAGCAGGAAGACCTGGGCTAATATTTTCCAAAATGCTGACATTACGTGCTCTAGATTCTGCAGAGCTTTCTGAAGGATTTAAGCACAAATTTATCTGCAGAAGAGGAAAGTTTTACTCTATTTCTAAGCAAAATGGAGTGAAATAAAGGAGCACTTGTTGGTCTAAGAAGGTCCCAACCCAAATGGCGTGAAACTGAGTTATCTGGGCTGGGAACTGAGCTCCATCTCCCTGTTCTCCTCCAGTATGGCCAGGCCAGTGTCCTGCAATACACTTTGTCACCCTGTTGTCACTTCACACCTCTCATCCTACCGGTCTTCATTTGCCTTCTTCACCCATCTGCTGCCTCCTGGCACAAAGCAGGATGGATGTCACAGAGAGGGGTGTTCTCTGTCGGTATTTGTTCATGCCATTTATTGGAGACATCTAATTTGGGATCACTCCCTGGTGCAAACAGCCACACACAGAGACCCCGAGCTTCCAAAAGAGCAGGGCTAGGGGAAAGCACTTGAGATGCTGGATGGCTGAACCATCAGGAGCCCAAACACATACCTGGACCAGCATTTCCACAGCTAAACCCTGAATGTTGACGACCTGCATCTGGAGTCACCTCAGGAGAAAAGGAATTTGGGTTTTGGATATGCAGAGCAACCTCCACCTCACCGATGGGAGCACCATGGGCTTTTGAAACCCAGGCCACCGATGTCCCAGCTGGGGGATCCCGTGGTGGGCCCTGATCCTGCCCAGCAGCAAAAATGGGGACAGGTCCTGCTCTCACAGGAGAGGACAATGGAGGGAGGGTGCCTTGCCCAGGGAAATCAACCTTTGGTGGCCCAGACACCAGAAAGTTCTTGCAGCCCTTACAGGTAACCTGAAACTAAAGACCCGGACTGAACATGAAGAGGCAGAAATATGGATTATGGACCTGGAATGTCACAAGCCCTGTCTTCCTATGTCATGTCAACATCCCAATTCTGTCACCAAGCACCTCAAATTTTGGCAATATTAAATCTTTGCTTCTTTGGTTCTCTACAGGAATAACCAAACTGGATCAAAGAAAGTGTCTCCTTGTTTAGTCTTAAAATGTATTCCCTTTCCACTCCCACAGGGGTCCCTTTAACTCTATCATGCCCAACCCTAATGCCCTGCATGTGACCTTTGGGAAAGTTATTCCCAAAACATTAACAGGCCTCTGGAACACAAAATGCAGTATCTGAACCTGACCACAGCCTGACATTCATCCTACCTAATACCTAACATCCATCATCAAAGATGCTGATGGAGTTGGACCTAGGGCTCCTGACTGGAGGGTAGAGGAGAAGTAGCTGGGCAAATAGTTACATATAAGGTGGTAAAACCCATCCCAACTGGTCCCAGTACTTCTTAAAGGCCAAAATGGGTCTTTCCCCCTTATTAGGTACCCATCTGTGTCACCCGGCTCTAATTAAGCATCTGCTCTCCAAGAGGCTAACAAGTTCTTTTGCTGATAATCCCAACCAGCTTGGCATCATTATTTATAACACACAGTGCCTGCTCCAGTCTGAGTCGCTTCATTGTTAGAATAAGATGTAACTATATCATTATTTTAGGAGACATATAAAATATAATCCAATTATATGGTGGGTACGTGGAATTCCCAATGACTTCAGAGCATGCTGCTTTATTCAGGAGGGGGGAAAAGATTTAAACAGACAGGTTGTCACTGGGCATCAAAGGATTTGGGATGATATTTAGGATAACAGTTTATAGACATGGCGCAAATCCTATTATAATGCCACATGGCCATCAGGCTGTCACAGTGGCAGGTACAGTGTGAGCGAAGATGCCAGCCAGGAGCGTGGTCATCTGAGGGTTGCTGCACCTTTTAGTTTGTGTCTCCAGTGGGGAATTGGCAGGTTTTGAGTGTACCAGCAGCTGAAGTGTCTCCACAGCCTCTGTGTTACCCTCTGCCCTGTGGCATCCTCGCTTCCAGGGTTATGGAGCACCCTGATCCTAAAGAGGGGGAGTTTGGGTTTTCCCTGCAATCCCCCAAGGGCAGGGCATGGAAAGAATGCAACCAGAGCAGTGAAAATGGGCATTTAACAAAGCCTTTGCTCCAGCTCCCTGACCTGTGCAAGCCGCCAGTGACTGCCCATCACACACCAGTGATGCCTCAGTTTGGTCCAGAGCTCTCTTTGCAAAGGCGCAAAGTCAAATTCCGAGGATGAGGAACCTCTCCAGAGGCTTCTCCCAGCTTCGGGTTGGGCCCAGCAGCCACAGGAGGAATGGAGAGGAGAGCTGGGGGGGTGGCAGAGCCCAGGGAGCCGTCTGTACCCAGAAAAGCACCCAGAGCACAAGTTTGTTCGGGGCTTTTTTGCCAATGACTCATAATCAACACAACTGCAAGGCTTGTGAAAGTGCAAACTGATCCCTCGCCCAGAGCCTGTGGGAACTGTCAAGTGCCAGAAGACATGAGCTCAGAGAGCAGCCTGGATGGATGGATGGATGGATGGATGGATGGATGGATGGATGGATGGATGGATGGATGGATGGATGGATGGATGGATGGATGGATGGATGGATGGACGGATGCATGGGTGCATGGATGCATGGGTGCATGGATGCATGGATGCATGGATGCATGGATGGATGCATGGATCCATGGATGCATGGATGGATGGAGGTGCCACACCGAGGTGCCAGCCTGGGCCAGGAGCTGCTGGGGGCAACTGCAAAACTCAGGGCAGCGTTTGCCGGAGCTGCTGGAGCTGAGCGGGGACTCACAGCCCCTGCTGCTGCATCCCAGGCGCTGTGGGGGAACATGAACCATCTCCACCACCTCCCTCAGCCTCCACTCAGACAACACGTGCAGCGCAGAAAAGCCATTTCTGCCTCCCTTTGCTTTTTTTTCCCCTCTTTTTTTGCTCCTTCTCCTCGGCAACACTCCCAAGTTTACACTTTCTCCAGCTGACAGCCGACTGGCTCCCCGCAGCAACACCCATTTCTGCTCTCCATCCACCTCACACTTGTATTTTAGGTTCTTGATAGCACATGGGACCCTGCCGTGGTGGCACGAGTGTCCCCAGCGAGGTGACACACACTGAGATGCTACCCCACCGTGGTGGAGAAGGATTAAAGGCATTAAAAAAATTAAATTTGCTGAACGGGAGATGCTTTCCTTGTGTGCAGTCCCTGGGGAGCTGAGAGGACTAGCAGCAGGCATGCAAAAAGAACCCTGTATAGTTTATAAAACAAAGGAGATTAATTGAAGCCTCAAAAATCCAGCCCAGTAGCCTTGATACTAAACCCAGCCTTGCTGCTGCTGTAAGGAGAGTGAGGATGCCTGCGAGTTACCAGCAGCCACAAGATTTATTTTCTTTTCTTTTTTTAAATATACATTAATCCAACCAGAGCAATGGCAGCAACACCCACAGTGTCCTCCCCCTGGGGAAAGACTGGGAGCAATTTCCACCTTGTAACTCTGCCTCCCACCAGGAGCTCCACAAAGGGAGATGGAGACCCGTGGCCAGGTCCTGCAGCCCCCAAGTTTCAGAGGTTTTTTGGAGCCCTGCGGGGCCATCCGGAGTCAATGAGGTGCAGAGGTATGCCAGCGATGTGCAGCTCCAGCCCGGCGACAGGAACAACCCTGCAGCAGCCAGATGGGCGCAATAAAAGGCTCATTAATGGGGATCGTTGGACCTCAATTTCAGGTTGCTGGTGAAAGCTCCTCGGTAAGTATCATTATTATGGTGCTCTCAATCAAGTGGAGCAGCTTTATGACAAAATCAAAAGTTGTGACCCAAGCAGGAGAGGGATGGGGTGAGCAGCCTGTTTATTTTGCTTTGGGTTCATGGCACTGCCAGGACATAAGAATGATGGTCACCTCCCCTGAGCAGCTGGGGACAGCTTTAAATGCCATCACAGCCCTCTGCCTTCTCGACCCCAAACTTTTCTGGGTCCACAGTGGGATTATGCAGATACCAATATGCTGGCCAGTGGCTCAGAAACAGGGGGGGAAAAACTCATAGAATCATGAAGATTGGGCAAGACCTCTAAGATAATTGAGTGCAAGCATTAATCCAACACTGACAAGTCCACCACTATGTCTCTAAGCATCACATCTACATGTCTTTTAAAATCCCTGTGGAAACAGTGACACCAGCACTTCCCTGAGCAGCCTGTTCCAGTGCCTGACCACCCTTTTGGTAAAGAAATGTTTCCTACTACCCAATCTAAACTTCCCCTGGTGGTTTCCTCTTGCCCCGTCCCTTTTCCTTGGGAGAAGAGGTCAACTTCCATCTGTCTACAAGCTCCTTTCAGGTAGCTGTAGAGAGTGAGAAGGTTCCTCCCGAGCCTCCTTTTGTCCAGGCTGAACCTTCTCAGCTCCCTCAGCTGCTCCTCATCAGACTTGTGCAACACAGGAGATGGAAGAGGCCAGGGAACGCCATGGGCCAAAGGCAGCCAGTCCCCATCCAGGGATATGAACATCCCAGGCATGTGCTCTGGTCTTCCCACAGAGCACTTCATGCTGCATTTGCTCACTAAAACTTCTTACAGATGCCTTTTTGGTCCTTTTCACTGATTTGCACTCCTCTGTCTCCATAATACCTGCCATTTTCCCAGTCCACATATGACAATTTTGCTCCACAGACTTCAGGTGCCACCAGAGAGAGCTGCTGCACACGGGAGGGACCTGCAATCCCAGTCACTCATCCCTTGGCCAAAGGCCTGATCCTTCTGCTTGTCCTTGGCATGTAAAGCCCTTCCAAAACAAGGAGGAGCCGGATTGGTGATCACCAGGCTGGTGGAGGGGGTAACTCAGCCAGGCTGGTGTCCTGCTGGGGTGGCAAAGTCCACCACCCACCACCTCCAGCTCACTGCTGTGGGTCAGCAACACACATGGCACTCGAGGACCTTTGGATTTTGGGGACATGACTTTCGTTCCTGATGTGCATCTCCAACCATGGATTTCTAGGCTCCCCTGCCAGCACATATCAGCTGTCATCTCCACTCCAAGGTGGAAAGCTGAGTCGTGGGGCTGCTGCTTACTGACTGACTGACAGGGAGGGAAAGAGATCAGAAGATCATTCTCTGAAGAATTAAGATCCTAATCTGCCTTAAGCTGCTCAGGGCTGCCATGGGCCCTCCTGAGGCAGCATCTCATCTCATCCAGTGGGCAAGGACAAACAGATGAGGCAGAGAGAGGCGTAGCCTGGCATGGGGTTCACAGCCACAAAACAGAGCCTGGCAAAGCAAAGATCAAGCTTCTGTTAGACTTTGCCCTTCATTATGCAGTTTACTGTCGCCTTGGCTCATTCAAAGTCAGGCGCAGGTAGGAGGAAGCGTCAGAGGGATTATCCAAAGCGGAGCTGTGTGAGGAGATCTGATATCTCACAGCAGCGTCAGGCACAAGAGCCAAAGTCTCTTCCTGCTCCTTGTAAAAGCTGCCCATCCCCTGGAGCAGTGAGAGGACATGAGGATCCTGCTGCCATTGCAGCATCACCTGGGAGCAGGAGCAGCCAGAGCCTCTTCCCAAACCCACTTCTCTATTGTTTTGGTGGCATTTATTGCACCGAGGAGATACCACAGCCCAGAGCAAGGCTGAGCCCTGGGACTTTTGAAAATCCCAAGGCACGGGCAGGCAAGGAGAAAATGGGTCTGACCACGGGCCTCTGGCCAAGCACCTTGATGCTGCCAAAGATATTCTGTTGAGGAATAGGGGTGGTATTTCCATGCTGACCCCAAGAAACAAGGCAGCCTTGCAGGGAATGACTGATGCTGCAGGAAGTCACGCTGGACATCCTTGCCCAATGTACACTGGTGGTGTGTGGGTCTTGTGCTTCCTTTAGGGCAGTTTAATCCCAACCAGATTCCTGATCTGTCACTGCAGAAATTTACTGCTGGCACTGGGCAGGAAGGGAACAGCTACAAGCTGGGCAAGAGGAGATGGCAGCGGGCAGTTCTGCAAGTCTGCCGTGTGCTTCTCTTGCAGCAAGTGGGCAATCTGGAGGCTCAAAGTTTTGAAACTCCATGATGTTCTCCTTCATTACTTCTACTGGGAGCAACATCCTACCACTGCAGCCTGGCTGCTCTGGGGGACCTTTCCAGCTGACTGCAGCTGTTCCTCCTCCAGCACTTCTCTTTTAGTTCCATGCAATAGAGCAGTTTGACTGTTCACAACCTCTCTGCTTTGGGATGCTGCTGCAGGGTGCCAGTGGGAAAGGCACGTTCCCAAAATACACTGAAATCAAAACCACACAATCCCTGCTGTGCAGAGAAGAGGAGGAAGGGAGTCAGTGAACAAATATTTGTCTGGCTACCCTGCTTTCTAGCACAGAGAGTCTGAAGAAGCAAAACCCCAGCTTTCCAGTAAAACTCAACCCACTGATGCTGCCCACACTCTGGGATCTCAGCTTGTACCTCCTCAATGTTTGGTCTAGTTTTCTTTTGAAGAAGCCAAGAGAACAAGGGGAAGGAGGTGGTTTCAAAGCACACAAAGCCAAACTGCTGAGCAGTAAATCAGCCAACACCTTCCTTGCTGCTCCAGGACCCTCCATGTTGTGCCAACTGCTTTTTCGCTCAGCACTGTTGGCTTTACGCCCTGCGCAGAAGTCCCAGGACTGTCTCACGGTGTGTCTTGGGTCACATCTGCATCACAGGACAGAGGGCTACGCTTGAAGACTGGCCAAGATGGGCCCCATGGTGGTGGTCACCTGCTGAACATACATTATCCCACTGGCACAGGAAAGTAATTCCTCCAACAGGAGCACTAATGAGGCCTGCTTTCCTATGCATCATGTCTCATTGCCTGGCATTCTGTCCAAGGCAGGCTGTGGGTTCAAGCCCTTAGCAGACACCAGGAATCCAGAAGGGAGACAGATGTGAATGTCCTGACTACGGGAGAAGACTTTCTGAGACCATCCTGCTCCAGACATCAGTCACTGCACTTAGAGAAAGCTTAGTCAGGAATAGATTTTCTGGTGCTTAATATTTCATTATGTGGCTGTATTTTCTGCTTGGGTTTGAGATCTCTTTCCCCAGGTGGGCCCTCTGATGTTTCACACCCCCAGAACCCACGCTGCAGCCCTGCTCAGCGAGACCTTTTACTATTCAAGTCTCTTTCCTTTACCTGCTCACCAACCTTTATGGAATGTGTAGCTAAAATCACTGAGATCCAAATCCTGCAGTCACATCCCAGGGGAGCAAAACCCTGAGCTGAGCAGGGAACAGCTCAGGCTTGGCAACCAGCCTAGACTGAGCACAAGGAGCGAATCACCTCAGACACGGTTCTTTAGGACCTGGCCTAAAAATGACATAGAAAAGCCACAGGAATAGGAGCTCTAGTATTTTCTAGGGTAAAACAAGTATGAAGTTCTGATGTGAATCCTTGCTCCTGCTCTCATGCCCTGCTGACATTCCCCACCATCCCTCACCCCGTCCAGCCATGACCAATCTGCTTTGCCAGGTCCTGGCACCAACCAAGGAAATTTCAATGTCTGTGGCAAACTCTCCCTCAAGGAGCAGCTTGTTTTCCACTGCCCTGAGCCTGCAGATTTAAATATGGCCTTAACAGAGCCCCTGTTTTTCATGGAAAGCCTCATCCAAGCCAACAAATACTGCTCCATCCAGGTTGTGCCACAGCATGGCACTTCCTACAACCTGTCCTGTGCAGTCCAGGTGCAAAATAAAAATGAGAAAAGGAGTATTGTAAGAAGGGGGCAGCATCCTTGGGCTTTTCCTTCACTTGTCTCATGCCTAAGGCAGGGAGATGGAAATATTCCCAAGGTTTTGACATGCCCCAGCCCCAAGAAACATGAGGCTGCTTACAAAAACACCTACTCAATCTGCCAAGGCAGCAATGGGTGATGCAGATAAACCCTCCAGGGTGAGGGAGGAGAGCGAAATCCCAGATCCCTGCAGAGAGCAGCACTCCCAGACATCTCAGGAAGAGTCTGCTTAAAGCCACAGCCTCCACTGGGCTGGGGGAGAGGGGCAGAGACCTGCACGGTGCAGGGCTGGAGGTGCCCTGTGCACCGTGCCTTGATAAACAGGGCGAAAATGAGAAATGATGAAGACTTGCCGAGCTCCCCCCTGTCCCAAAGCCATCCCAGCACCAATCGGCTCTGCTCTCCTGCCACGGCACAGGCTGCTGGGAGAGGGAAGGATGCAGTGGGAGTGTGAATGAGGGGGGCACACACGTCCCAAGCAGGCTCTGGACATCCACACTGGCACTCCAGGAGCTGGCAGAAGGGCACTGCCACCCCAGCCACCGTTGCTCGTGACCTGGCAGCAGAAGGAGCCGCAGCTGCATCAGCCAAGCAGCAGAGATGCTAATTGGGTCTAGGCGAAGGAGGGGGGAGGGAGAGAAGGGAAGAAAGGGAGGGGGAAAAACCCCCCTAAACCTCTGACTCAATGGGAAAACACTACAATCCAACGCAGGCAGGATGAAACCAGCCCAATACAACATTGTCCGGTTAAACTCGCGGCCCCATATTATTCCCAGCTCGCATTAAGTAGCTCTGTAGTGTTAGTGCTGTTCTCGAAAGATAACTCCACCTTTCACCCCTTAAGCTCCGAGACACTCCTAAAAGTCCCACCATGTTATTACGAACAGAAGAGCAGTGTTAATGCTGAAATGCTCTATCCCCTTCTCCTCCCTCCTTGTCGCCGCTGGATTTTAAAGCACAACGTTATTAAAAAAAGAAAATATATGCTGGGGATGCAACATCCCCTCTCAGCAGCAATCCCTGCGCGTGGAGAGACCCCCCTTGGGTTTGCACGGCGAGCGCTGAGCGGCTGCTTTTCCAGCCTCCTCTGGGGTCACTCCTGGGCATTTCCTGCCCTCTGTTTCTCCATCATCATCTCCGTCCTCATCTCCATCACCTCCATCTCCCTACCCCTGCCCCCTCTGCAGGGCAGGAAAGGATGCTGGCGTGTCCCTCAGAGGACAAGGACAGTGCCACAGCAAGGGTCAAAGAAAGTCAAATCATCTTCACACACTCAAAAGTACCCAAACAAATGAAAAGTCCGCCAAACCCGAAGCGCTACAAAGCTGCTGAGGCGCAGCTGGTGCTGGGAGAGCCAGTTACGCTGGTTGGGACAGCTACACACGGTCACCATCCCGCCTTTTTCCAAACGCCACGAGGAACCTCTGCCCTCCCTTCCCACTTTCCCTCCCTCCCTCCTTCAGGCGCAGCACCATCGGCTGCCTCAGCGCTCCCTCCCGGCATCCGCCGGCCGGTGTTTGCGGCGCCTTCCTCAGACCACGAAGTCTTTGGCGGGGCAGGTCATGGCTCGGCTTCGGGAATGAAGGTTTGGGAAGGGCTCTCTCCACGCTTGCTGCAGGCCCACTGGTGGCTAAAGAGGCCGATGCGAGATGGGCAAGGCCGGTTGCCAAAGGCACAGCAGAAAGTCTCCATAGGCGGTGTTGGTGAGGCACGGCTCTTTCTGCTTTGTCTTTTCTCCTCCAGACTGATTCTGGGTGCGTTCTCAAAGGAATCAGCAGCATTATGGATGGTGTGCCTCCATGGCTCCTGACTGGAGGCCAGAGAGGACCATTGATGGTAGTCAATATGGCCAAGGCTGGGGTATTGTTTCAGAGAGTCCTTGTATCTCCTCTTCGGGGCTCCTCTCTTGCAGCAGCCAGTGGCAAGTTCACCACAGAGCACGATCTTAGGGAGGTGATGATCCTCCATCCTGGAGACGTGCCCTGCCCAGCACAGCTGCGTTCTCAGCAGCATGGCCTCCATACTGGTGACTGCTGCCTGTTCTTCCATCACCCCCACATCACCATAGGTGAATCAGAACTCAAGTCAGTCCAGCAGTTCACCTGTCTGGGAAGCATCATTTCCTCAGATGGTAAGACTGACCAAGAGATAGACAACAGGTTAGCAAAGGCCTACAGTGCCTTTGGAAGACTCTATAAAAGAGTCTGGCACAATAAACACCCGAAGAAAGGTGCCAAGATTAGTGTCTATAAAGCCACTGTGCTGTCCACTCTTTTATAGGGGTCTGAATCGTGGGTCATCTACTGCCACCACCTGTGTCTCCTCCTCGAACGGTGGGCAGGAACACGCCGTAATCTGCGTTTGTCAAGTGCCCGTGTAAACAGGCGGCTAAACGGGTTTGTTTTCAATCGTTTGTTTGTTTTTTGGAGGGGTAGTTACCGGAACATACACGGCGGAAGGAGCGATCGGGGCGAGGAGCGGAGCTGGGAGGCGACGGGAGGAGAGGCCACGTCCCCATGGAGAGAGGCAGATGGCCCTGGCGTGGTTTGCCTCCCCCTTTCCCCCCAGCTTCACGCTTGGGGAGGGCTGGGGACAACTCCAGAGATGTAAAAGATATGCCAAGGGACAATCCAAACCCAGCCTCGGCCAAGCGCTGAGGATGCCAGGGCAGGTCACCAAGGCGTGCCCCGCTCCAGCCTCCCACCTCCGCACCTCTGCAGTGCTCCGAACCCAGGTGAGGACACCTGTTTTTCTGTCTTCTCCTCGACAGCCACACGCCGTGTCCTTCTCCCACATCGAGTGCCTCCAGCTAATGAACCTGTAATCGCTCCCACCGCAGCATCTGCGGGGCTTTGAGAGAGGAGACCATCAGAAAACAGCCTGATTAAAAAGCACATTGGGGAGGGGGCGCTTTGCCTGAGGGTGACAATGTCTCTTACACTTGAAATGAAATGTATCTACGTTGAAGAGTGGGAAAGAAAAGAGAAAAACTTTGGCCCCTGCGGAGGTTCAGAAGCCCTCAGGCTGTTGGCCACTGCATTCATGTACAGTGCGCTTTAGTGCTTTAAAAAGTGCCTAAAAAAAGCAAGATACCGCTGGCCGGTGGACTGTAAAATATCTATCACCAGCCAGCCATACACAGTGAGGATGTCATGCCACGGAGTTAGCAGCAGTATCATATGCAAGGTAAAGATGCTTCATTGCATATATTAAAGGCAGTCCGAGCCCTAAATGCACCCTAAAGAAGATGGATCTCCTCGGGAGCCTGAGATCTATTCATCACAATCTGATTCCTAAGTGTCAATTAATCTTACAGCTTATGTGCTGTTCCCCAGCCCTGACACATCCCTCACTGTCCCTGACTTGGAAGAGTAATGGGAGACAGTGTTAGAGTATATAAAAGATAATTAATAGAAAACATCCTCCCTTTAAAAAACAACCACCAAACCAACCTTTTAGTATAATATGCCTTTCCACCAGCATCCATTTCCACAGATCCAACTCTGCTACTGTCATTTAGGGAACGCTAATTGCTCCACAAGAAACTTCATGTTTTAAAAGGGTGAAAAGGATCCTGGTAAAGTAGGTGGTTAATACAAAAGAAATGGTGATTTTTTTATTTTTTTTTAATGCCAATTGTTCACCTCTTGGCACCGAGCCCTTCCCTGGCTCTCACTGACATTCCAGAAAGCTACAGAGCCCCTGGCACGGTGAGATGCAATGCAATGAGATAATGTTATTGTACTTTGAACATAACTTGGAGGGAAATAAAGCACGTGGATGGGGCTCAGCAGAGCCTGTTGCTCGCAGGGAGCCAACCCAAGATCCTGATACAGCAGGAGGGTGAGAGGATGGAGCTGGGTTTGCTCTGTGTGTTGGAAGGCACTGATGAGGGTAATGCAGGAAGGCCAAGATTGGCAAGAAAAAGGCCTGGAAATGAGGAAAAAATATTCCTTTCCTGTGTTTGAGAGTGGAGAGTCTTCCCAGGGTGAAGGGGTTTAGTGAAAGGTATTTCTTGGTGAATAGTAAGGTTTGGGTGGAGCTGGGCTGACCAGGATTCCTGCATGGATTTTTCAGGAGCGCCCAGCATGGACAGGATCCTTCTTGTTCCAAGAAAAAAAACTGCTGGGAAAGCTGGAGAGGGGGCACCAGGATAGGTCAGCACCCACCCGAATGTGGATGTGGCTTTGCAAGAACCGATTTCCTTGGAAGAAGGGTGGAGGACTAAACACAAACCTAAATGTCTCTGCTCTGCCTCCCATGGGAGTTGCAAAATATCCAAATTTGTCAACATTGGCCCAGTATATATTCTGTCCCTTTATCCCCAAACAGATCTGTTTGGGCTGGAATATTGTGGCCGCCTCACAGCTGGGCCAGGAGCTCCTCTCTGGTGCTGGAGGCTGCAGGGATGGAGCCCCTGCTCTCAGCTGCCTCTTGACATCTGGAAGTCTTCAAATACCAAATCTAGTCAAAATCTAGGCAGAGAGCCCTGGCAGCTGCAGCGTGATGCAGGCCATGGAGAGTGGGGTTAGCAGGAAAGAGCAGCTTAGCTTTTAGTGGCCTTTATAAAGCACTGTAATTCCTGCCTGGAGGGGGGTCAGGGAGAGTTCCATGGCATTTGTCCTTCCCGCTTTGTCTCCTGAGGCAGTGAAACCTTAAAGCCTTAAAAACACCTGAAACAAAACCAAGAGGCCTGTGGAAGGACATTTGCCTGGGTACATCCATCCAGTCTTCTGGGATCCTTTGACACCTTTTGGCTTTGTCTGATTTTGCTGAGTGTTTCTGGGGTGTTGATTCTCAAACTTCCATTGGGAGTTATGGAGATGACACACACGATCAGTGAGAGATCAGAGCTCTAGGTCCCCTGAGCCTGCCAGAACACCCTCCCAGGCTGGAACAGCTTCGCAGACAGCACACACAAAGCAGAGCAAGTGTAGCATCCCAGTTACTGGGACAACAGAGGTGGCCCTTTCCTACCTTCACCAACAGGGAAAAATGCCTACAGGGTCTGCCTTGCAAAGCAAACCATGGCAGCATCACCCTGCTATGAACAACAGATCAAACTCCCTGTGTTCCAAGGGTGGGAGATACAGTCATAAGTTTGGAAGTGAAGGCAGTAGCTGTCAGAATCTATTCAAGTTTCATCAGCCTGCATAAACAGGCTGTGAATCTTGTAATTACAGGTTCCCCCTTAGGATCTTGGCATATCTACTCCTAACCCAACCTTGGAAAGTGAAGAAGGTATAGAAATGAAACCTAATAAAACCTAAATATTATCTCCCATATTCTGAGGCTCAGCAAAGGTTTGATTTACATTTCTAGCAAAGATTCTTGCATCTGAAGCAATGGCTTGTATATTGTATTTGTCTAAGATTATAGGTACTTTATGGCATTTACTAGATCTTGTAAATATTCTGTAAAGTGCTATCGACAGAACAATTATGGTAGAGGAATAACAGTTTTGAATCTAGTCCTCTTGGAAGAAAAAAATGGATTTTGCCCTTTGCTACTGCAAATGATCTGCAACTCAGTGATTCTTAACAGCACATATTAAAAGAATGCTGCCAAATTAAACCCCCTGGCTAGTTTTTCCAAAACCTTGTCTCCCAGTTATGCTCCTGGGAAAGGGGACGGGGTCTTGGAGACTCCAGGCAATGGCAGCATGTTGGCAAAACCGGCTCTCCCGCAGGTGAGAGCAGCAAACCTCACCCTGCTTGTTCATCCCCAAATCTGCACTGCTGACACCACAGATAAGACCTCTGGCTACACCCCTGGAAATGATCTCACTCTTCGCTTTCACTCGCAGCCTTTCCCTGTTGCTTTTCCAACACAAGCAGCCGGGGCAGAGTTTTGGGGCAGCAAAAGGAGGAGGAGAACCATCCCCCTGTGCAGTGTGTCCGGGCGGGCTGGCAGCCCAGGGCAGAGGCAGCTGTGGGCAGTGGGCTCCTGTGCTGTGCCACTGACTGGGGATGGTGGTGGTGGTGGAGGAGGAGGAGGATGTTCACAGCCTATTTTTAGCACAGCCTGCAGCAGCCTTGTGAGTGAGCGAGTGAGCAGTCGGGCTGTGGGAACAATGAGCTGGACACTCATGCTCAGAGACAGAGAAATCCCACACTCTACACCCTCGCCCCTGGAATAAACAGCAACTGCTCTGAAAAAAAAACACCTTCCTGCCTTTGCGGACCCTCCCCAAGTCTCTGCGGGCAAAGCACAAAGGGTCACAGAGGTTTAGGTGTTCAACCATCCCCAAAGCCGGGCAGCAGCACACAAACCCCGCAGCCTCCATCCCAGCTCGCCCCACGAGCTCACAGATGCCTCCCTTAGGACTGGCCCCAAAGCAGTGCAGAGAGCAGAGAGTGAGGCACAGAGGCACAGCAGACATGGGAGCAGCTCTGGTCCCTCCCCAGGACAGGACTCAGGGTGCACCCCTTGTGCCCAAAGCATCCTTGGCAACCCTTGTGCTCAGGCATCCTTGCCATCCCTTGTGCCCAAATCATCCCTGCCATCCCTTGTGCCCAAAGCATCCCTGCCATCCCTTGTGCCAAAAGCATCCCTGCCATCCCTTGTGCCCAAAGCATCCCTGCCATCCCTTGTGCCCAAATCATCCCTGCCATCCCTTGTGCCCAAAGCATCCCTGGCAACCCTTGTGCCCAAAGCATCCCTTTGCAGCTCCCTTTGCAGCTTCTGTCTGTGTCTGTGCAGGCAGAAATCCAACACCCAGGGTTGCCACTGCCGCATGGGTGCAGTTCTAACAGGCAGACCCTCCTGCCAGCCTGACCCCAAATCTATGCGGGGTAGGCACTGAGGTGTCTCACGCCCACTGCCAGCCCTGCAAGCAGCAGGAACCTTTGCCATGCACCGGCTCTCTGCAGACCCAGAGGGGCTGGATGGTGCTTGGAGGACAGAAACACAACCTCCCCTTTCCGTGACTTCCTCATGGTGTGAAATGACTGAGTTTCAGTGATTTCCTGCTTCATGAAATGAAGATCTGAACTCTGTCACACCTAAAGTGAAGGTGGGGGGCAACGAGAGGTGCCCTTCAAGGGGGCAGAGCAAAGCCACAGTCTCATGTCCAATCCATGGAGAATAAGTGTCTCCTGGGCACTTGGGTTACGTTGCCCATCCCTGCAGCGCTGGACCCTGCTTTGCAGGCAGGATGATCAGAAATCACAGCCACCTCTGACCACAGCCCAGTGACACTGGAACTCACACCTTCCTCACCCTGGACACCTTGGAGGTCTCAGCAGACCCCTGGTGACACCCAGACACTGGTGCTGTGCAAAGGGTGGCCAGTGACTCGGGGGATGATCCCACCACCAAAGGGCCTCTCTGCCCCAGCCCTGGCTCTTGCCCCGATTAGTCTGAGGTGTCAAACCCACCTGATGTTTCCTCTCTCGGGGAAGCAGCAGAGTGGCATGGGAATGAAGCAAAATGTGATCACAGAAAACAGGAGAAGTTCTCTGCAGGCAACGGCCAACACGTGCAAATCCTTTGGAAATGGTCAGAGACGTGTCAGTGGTGTTGGCACTGCCACAGTGTGCCTGAGTCATAAGCAGGCTGGGGAGGGTGGGACCTCTGTGGGTGGCTTTTAGGGCATCACTGGGCTAGAAATGCACCCTCAGAAGACCTTTTCCACCATCAGAGTCACAATAGATGGGAACCCCCAACAGCTGCAGTGCTACAGCCCCAGTGGGGACAGCTGGAGCCAGGAGATGACATCTGCCCATGGCCTGAAGCTGGAGAGGAGCTGGTTCACCATCACTCCCAGCCAAATCAAATCCCAAATGAACCTTTCTAACAATCTGAAGTTGGGAAATGTGGTTCCTTTGTTTTACTGGATCGTGTTTTGCTTTGTGTTTCTCCATCTTCTCCATTTGTCTCCAGGCTCCCTGGTTTCAGGCCAGGTCTGTCCAAGGCACACACAGATTGAAGGGTGAGCTGGAGCCAAGTGAGAACTAATTAATCATTTTCTGCCTGGTTCATGCAACATGAAGGGCCAAGCACTGACATGGTTGGAGCTGGGCCAGCCTCCTGTCCCTCACCCAGCATTCCCACCAGGAGCAGCTCCACTGACATCCCATGGACATGTGCTGTGGTGTCCAGAGGCAGCACGTCCAGCTGGAACAGGGCGATTTACAAGGGACTGAACAGAAAGAGGCAGCTGTGGGGTCTCATGCAGAGCTCTGCTCGGCTGTGTCCTTCACGAGTACCAGAGGAAACCCTTTTCCTTCAGTCTCAGCAGCAGGGATGCTGGTCTTTCTCCAGATGACTGGGGAGCGCAGTGATATCATGGGTTGGTCATAAAACCCTCACAAAGCTCTAGGGGAGGCAGAACACTCTGGTTTGCTCTCGTGACATTGCACATCCTCCCAGTGCAGAAGTGCTCAGAAAGTGGGGAACAGATCCTGAGTTCCTACAGGGTCGTGGTGCCCAGAATGATACAAAGAACTCAGCGCTGTTCCCTCCATTGCTCCCTTCCAGACAGCAGCCAGGATGCTAGTTAAGAGCAGCCTGGAGTTTAGAGAGTAGACACTACTGTGAAAATCCCCTCAAAATGCCCCAAGGATTATTTAATTATCCATTTGCGCTGCGGTGTGTTGCTGACTGGAAGTCTCCCCTCTAGCATGGAGGATCCTCAAAACTTGAGGATGCACCTGGAGAAGCATTTCTGATGCAGCAGAGAAGCTCTGCTGAGGGCTGGAGATGAGCAGGGTGGTGTTCAACCCCCCTCCTATTATGGCTGAGCTTCCTTCCACCTTCTTCTGAGATCCACCCGTGGAAAGCAGGCTCCAATTCCGCAGTGGGAAGCTCAGCCCTTCCAGAATATCCTACCCACATGAGTCATATTCACAGATGCAGGGCAAGCAATAATATTTTACCACCTAATCCCACTTAGCTCTTGGCTCACCTTTTGTTCTGCCCTTCTCACACAGTAGGAAATTCTGCGTATTCTTTGGAGTTTGGGCAATCAGTCATTTCTTGTGAAGCTGTTTTGCTGGGAGCATGGAGATATGAGCACCCAGTAAGTTTTATGACATTTAAACCAGTGTAAATAGCAAACACCTCCGCTCAAGTCAGGGATTAACTTCAGATTCCCCTGCTTTAATGATAAATATTTTGACTTAATGGGAACAAACTAATGTACTTTTCTGAGTTAGCACTTCTACACCAGGGACACAATGCCTGCATTTGGCAGTGGCCAGAGACGGAAGTTTAGAGACATGAATCTGTCTGCCCCTTCCTCTTAATAATTCAGTATAAATGGATTAAAAAAAAAAAAAGAAACTCCAACAGTTTGGACCAGGACAGAGATGCATATTAAAGTAAAGACCCGAAAACCTCATTAAGCTTGGGTTGGACAGGGTCAGGAGTTTGATTCAATGATCCTTGTGGGTCCCTTCCATCTCAGGATATTCTATGAGTCTGTGAAAACCAATTTGTGCCATACAGTAGATGATGAAGCATTTGCAGTCTGGATAATTTTCTCTAAGAGATTTTGTAACTTGAGCAGAGGCTGTGAGCTTGGCAGAGGAGTTAATTGGTGGACACTTGGGGGTAAGGATTGAATCAGCATAGGCAAGTCCAGACCACACAACAACCTCTCTGGGTGGACAGTTGCCTGTACACTCATTTACTGCGCCCAGAATTTGGGCAGAAACACCCAAAGGTGTGCAATAACTGAGCTCATCTCCCACTGCACTGCAGCGAGCCCTGGCACAAAACTCCTCACTGAAAAGGCTCTGCTCTGCAGCACCAGGGGCATAAGTGGGATGTGGTGCATCAAAGCAGAAATTGAAGCAACAAGATAAAATTAAAAAGAAAAAAAAAAGAAAAAGAAAAACATAGGAGAAGTGAAAATCCAGTGTGTTGGGTCACCCATTGCTGGTGACATTTTGGAGTGAGGGCAAATCCAGGGGAAAACACCAGTGGAAGGAGAACTCGGCCTCTCTTGGGAAGCCCCATGAGACACAGCACTGAAGTGGAAACAGAGCCAAGGCACGAAACACTCACTGAATTCCCAATGTCTCAGGCTTCCAGCACCTCCCCTTTAAAACAATTAGAAAATACCAAACCAGCACCAAAACCAGAAATAAAAACCCCAATCCCCCAAATTTAAAACCCATTGGACCTTTCTTCCCTCTTTGTCACAGCCGGGTTTTTCCACAGCATTTGGGACATCAGCACCGCCAGAATTTCCACAGAAGCCTCCGTGGCACAATCACCCCAGACTGCCGTGTGTCCTAGGATATTTATGCAAACCAGGAGGCATGGCAGGATTTCACAGCAGGAGGACAAATTCATTTTGTAAAAGGTATTTATATAGTTCAATAGGTGTGTGCAGTGCTTTAGAGGTATAAAACATGAGATCCCTGCCCTCAGGGGCTTATAATCTAATAACATATACTAGGTAAATTAAAACATACATCACGATGGCGATGAATGCCCAGCCCAGCCTAGACAGGAGGGCATTTGAGCCATATGACAAGGCAGAACTCAATTTTCATTTTAGATTTGTAGTTTGCCTTTAAACAGCCGGCGTTCCCTCACCCCCGAGCGAGGGAGAAATTTATCAGCATTACATCTGGGGGGAGGGAGTGCTCCAACACAGGATCATTTATTAATTGTTATTTATTATCTGTTAAACAAGGACAGCGTGTGCAGCAATAGCATTCCTTTTTCTGGATTAATTGTTGCTGTGTGATTCCTAGGTTTTATATTTTTAGCAGCCCTGTTCTAGCCTAACCCACTGAAAAGGGGAGAAAATGGAACAGGCACTCACACAATTAATGTAATGAGAGTAATTAATTTGAAAATAATACCCAGGGGGTGGGAGGGTTAAGGCTTTCTTTTTAAAGAAATAAAAGTCGAACCAAAGCTCCCACGTCCCTCAGGACTCGGTGCTACACTGACTGCACTCGTTATGTTCGCATTTGAATACTCATTCGAGCCCATTTCTCGTGCTGTTATTTCACCACTTCCTCAGCCCTGCATAATAGATGCAGTCACTGCCACTGAAGAGCCGGCGTGTGCCCGCAGAGGTGAGGAAGGAGACCAGAAAGCAGGAGGCAGAGGGAAATACAGCCTGGCACACCACGTCTCTCCTTGGGGTTCGCTCACTCCCCGCAAAACACAAATTAAAAAAAAAATCATAACCAAAGAGCCAAGACCCTGGGGAGGCTCTCTGGGGTCCCCCTCCCTTTGCACCAGGCAGGTTGATGGAGCTCGGCACGATCCTCCCTCCTCTTCCTCCCGCACATCACCCCACCTGCCCTGCAGCTGCCCAGGACCCGCCTGACTCGCCCAGGGACGTGTTTGATTTCATTTTACGTGGCCATTTCTTGCTCTAAAGTCAAGGAAACCCTCCCCAGAGGCAACTGGGGACGTGGCACTGACAGTGCCCAAGCAGCAGTGGAGGCCATGCAGTCCCAGCACCAGAAGAGGGCTGGGCAGGAGGAGGGGGCTCACCCTGCTACCAGATGGGGGAAACACCAAGAAAACCCCCCGATGCACCTTCCCAAAGCCACAGAGCCCTGCTGGGAGTCTGTGCTGGGAGTCTTCTGATTCTCGTGCATCTGCAACAAGTGGCAAATAAACGGGAGAGGCTGAAAATAGGGATTGGGTGATGGAGGCAAGAAATTGCACCACGCTGGTGGCACCACGCTGGTGGCACCATCTCTGGCTGCTCCTCAGGACCCAGAGGGCACAACGAGCACCACCACCAAGGCCAGGTTAGCTCTGAGGTGCTGCCTCCAGCCAGCAGCCCGCCAAAGGAGCCCTCAGCTGGCTGCTGGAAGTGGGCAAGAAACCCTACAGAGAGCTCTGGCTCACAGGTTTGTATTGCCATGCATTTGCAAATGGAAATTCAGGGCTGAAACTCTTTCCTTGGCATTCCAGACAGGTTTTCAGGAGGGAAAAGGCAAAGGTCTGCTGCCTGATTCTGAGACTGCCTTTCTGTGTCCACCACAAAGTACCACAATCAGGAAAGGACAGTGACAGTGAGTCAGTGACTCACCAGAAACCAGAAATTCAAACTTCTCAGAGGTCATCCGAACCTCCAAGTAATTAGAGTTTTTCTTAAAGCTTGAAATTTGACAAAGGTACAGTTCTTGGTGCCAGTCATAGCATAGCAGTCTCACCAAAACCAGACCTGACTGCGACTAATATTTGAAAATACTATTTCATGTGAGTGGGCACTGAGTTATGTCAAATAATAAAGCAAAAGTCCCTGAAGGTTTTGCTGCAAGTGAGCACTTCCCTAGCAAAAGACATACATTTTCATGGAATCTGCAGTAATTGCATTGGTCACGCAGGCTTGATAGAACCAAAAAGGATTTCTATCTTCATTTAGAGCAGCTTGTGGAGGACAGCCTGGGGTGTGTGTGGAGCTGGAAGTGTCTCCAGGGAGCTGGGGTCTCCTTAAGTTTGGTATCTTGATGACAGAGCAAAGAATTACAGTAGCACAGAAGATGTTCCAAGATGGAAATTTTAGCTTTCTCCCCAGCTCCACCACGGATTTCATGTGGGATTTCCAACAAGCAGCTGGATCACGTTGTATCTGATTTTCCAATTAGCTGAATATTGGCATTTCTCTAAATAAGAGGGGAAGGGAATGAAGAGAACATGATGGGGAATTAAAGTTTTCAAACAGAAGCAGAAGGAACACCACAGGAATTTATGGACTCGGCAGCAGAGTCTTAACTCCCACGCAAACACAGGGACCCGCACGGGGCACGATGCACAACCACGGGGGTTTGGTCAACGGGTGGTTGCTTTTTGTAAACTGAATTCCACGGGGAGTTGTAAGAGCTGCCACAGCCCGTCTCCCCACCACCACATCAGGGACTGGCGAAGGGCGACCGCCTGTTTTTTTAATAACAAACCCCTTCAAGTGGATTTAAACTCACAACACGGCAGCAGGGGGGAGGCAGCGAACAGCTGGGGAGGCTGCTTGTGGCCCTGCAGTGCCAGCCCTGGGTGGAACACACACTGCGGGAGGGCAGTCAGGCCTTTGACCTCGTCATTTAGGGGTCCAGAAGCCACCTCTCTGCCCTTCCCCATGGCTGGGGACAGCCCCTGGTCATCCCAGCGTTTTGCAGGGGCAAATGCGGAGCAGAGAAAGGATGCTGTGCCCTGTGTGCGTCCCCATCAGGGCAGGGACGCACCGCCTTCCCCCCAGGGAGGGGAGATGTGGGGCTGTTCCCCCATGCCCTTGCTTTGGCATCTCTGTGCTGCGTTTTGTTCGGGGTTTAACTTTTTTTTTTTTTTTTTTTTTAATTTTTTTTTCCCCCGCGGGGTTGTTTGCCAGAAGGGCAATTTTT